>CM040932.1:36980856-37170856 GCA_023029165.1 Gobiocypris rarus
TGACCTTTTGTGTCTTGCCCTCCTTGTGCAAGGTGTCAATGGTCATATCTTGGACAACTGTTAAGTCAGCAGTCTTCCCCATGATTATGTAGCCTGCAGAACTAGACTGAGAGACCATTTAAAGGCCTTTGCAGGTGTTTTGAGTTAATTAGCTGATTTGAGTGTGGCACCAGGTCAGGTGTCTTCATTTTTGAACCTTTTCACAATATTCTAATTTTCTGAGATACTGAATTTGGGATTTTCCTTAGTTGTCGGTTAAAATCATCAAAATTAAATGAAATAAACATTTGAAATATATCAGTCTTTGTGTAATGAATGAATATAATATACAAGTTTCACTTTTTGAATGGAATTAGTTAAATAAATCAACTTTTTGATGATATTCTATTTATATGACCAGCACCTGTATATGGAACAAAAATGATGATGTCTTCCATTAATTACCCAAATGGATTTTGAGTTCTGGATAATTTGCTTAATTTCTGTAGGAAAAGTATGGCAAAGTTCTTGAGGTGGCAGGATTTCCAGTGGCAAAAAAATATAGTGAAAAAGATTTGCTGAAAATTGGGGAAAAATACGGAGATGTGGCAGACTGCTGTTTGGTTCGCTCCAATCGAAAGGTAAAATAATCAAATTAAACAATTTCAACATTGAATTGAAAGAAAAAGTGTATGCAAAACAAACTGCATATGAACGGTTTGACGATTTGCTTAAAACATTATACTTGCATGACTTGACATAGTCACAAGTCCAAAAATAAAGAAGTCATATAATACAATCTTTGTGAAGTTTTACCAAATTAAAAATAAATAAATACATTTCCGAAGATTTTCATGGTGTTTATTGAATGTCACCAGCCGTACTCAAGTGTTCATGATACGTGATTGTATGATTTGTCTGCATGGTATATGTAGAAATTCAGCAGTTTTCATTGTTTTCATTGCAGGTGGAGAAGGCATTAATTGAGATGGTGGATGCTGATGCTGCTGCAAAACTTGAAGCTGAGTCTAAAAGGCAGCGCATTAGACTAGGTGGCAAAATCTTGAGGATAACGGTGTCAAAGACGTACAGCCAAGTGGATAAAGGGTAACTCTCATTTGACATTTCTCAAATAGAATCATTTTCCCATTGCTATATTGTGCTAGGGTGTTCTGATGTGCCCAGTCTTATGAGAAACACAACAGATGATGTTTGATTCTGTTTCGGGAAAAGCGTTGACTCTGGGAGAGCGGAAGGTCTGGAACATGTTGAAGAGAAAATTGAGGAGCCGTCATGTTCATTGGTGTCAAGTGCGGAGAGTACAGTGGTGATGGCCGAGCCGGAGACCTCTGAAGAAGCTGTTGAAGCTCAGAAGGAAACCAACACAGATGCAATCATGCAAATGTCTAGTGATGAGGAGGTAAAATCAAGAAATAATTTAAATTGGGGTCCAAAATGAATCTCTGATATAATATAATTGTCTTTTTCCGGAGGCTACAAAACATGTGTAAGCATTGCAGTATCATTGTTTTTCCAAAACTTCAGGAAGTGTATGGCAGAGTTCTCCGGATCAGAAATCTTCCAATGCCTGATGAATATACTGATGCAGATTTTGTGAGCATCGCAGAACCATATGGGAAAGTAAAATGTCATTGGATGTTTCGCCTCCATCAAACAGTAAGTAAATAATAACTGCCATATATATTTTGAGCATATTTAGTGGTTTCATCAATAAAAATCTTACAATTCTCTCTTCCCCAGGGACTGATTGAAATGGAAAAGGCCTGTGATGCTGAGAAGGTTGTATCTGCGGCCAATATGAATAAAATTACAGTCGCTGGAAAACACCCCAAGGTTTCAGTGTCTACCAAACATGCCCATTTAAATAAAAGGTATTGGTACTGAATTGAATTTATATACTTTAGTTTGTTACTAAAACTGCACAGTCAAAACTATGAACGCGTATGGAGTATCGTTTTCCCAAGAGTCAGGGTTGCAAAAAAATATTTCATGTTTTGTCTGGTCAACTTCATGTCATTTGTAAATATGCATCCTTTCCTGTCATTCAGACCTGCAACACATTTCAAAAAAAGTTGGGACAGGGCAATTTAGGGCTAGTAATGAGGTAAAATGGTTAAATAATGATGTGATTTGAAACAGATGATGTCAACAGGTGATTGCAATTATGATTTGGTACAAAAGCAGCATCCAAGAAAGGTCTAATCCTTTAGGAGCAAAGATGGGCCCGAGGATCGACAGTTTGCCAACAAATACGTGAGAAAATTATTGAAATGTTTAAAAACAATGTTCTCAAAGAAAGATAGGAAGAGATTTGGATATTTCACATTCAACAGTGCATAACATAATTAAAAGATTCAAGGAATCTGGAGGGATTTCAGTGCGTAAAGGACAAGGGCGCAAGCCTAGGCTGAACAACCGTGATCTCCGATCCCTCAGGCGGCACTGCATCAAGAATCGTCATTCATCTATATATCACCACATGGGCTCAGGACTACTTTGGAAAACCTTTGTCAAGTACCACAATACGTAGTTACATCCACAAATGCCAGTTAAAACTGTACTGTGCCAAAAAGAAGCCCTATGTTAACAGTGTCCAGAAGCGCCGTCGACTTCTCTGGGCTCAGAGGCATCTGGGATGGACCATCACACAGTGGAAACGTGTACTGTGGTCAGATTAATCAGTATTTCAGGTATTTTTTGGGAGGAATGGACGCTGTGTGCTCCGGACCAAAGAAGAAAAGGATCATCCAGACTGTTACCAGCAATAAGTCCAAAAGCCAGGGTCTGTCATGGTATGGGGTTGTGTCAGAGCCCTTGCAAAGGTAACTTGCACTTCTGTGAAGGCACCATTAATGCTGCAAAGTACATAGAGATTTTGGAGCATAATATGCTGCCTTCAAGAAGACATCTTTTCGGCGGCAGTGGCTCAGTGGTTCATGTAGATTGTCTGCAAACCGGAAGGTTGGTGGTTCGATCCCCGGTTCCACCTGACCAAGTGTCGAGGTGTCCATGAGCAAGACACCTAACCCCAGCTGCTCCCGACGAGCTGGATGGCGCCTTGCATGGCTGACACCGCTGGCCGGTGTATGAATGAGTGAGTGAATGGGTGAATGTGAGGCAATGTGTAAAGCGCTTTGGATGGCCATTGGTCTGTTAAAAGCGCTATATAAATGCAGTCCATTTACCATTTACCATCTTTTCCAGGGACATCCATGCATATTTCAACAAGACAATGCAAAACCACATTCTGCACACATTACAAAGTCCTGGCTGCGGAGGAAGAGGGTACGGGTACTTGACTGGCCTGCCTGCAGTCCCGACCTGTCTCCAATAGAGAATGTGTGGCTCATTTTAAAGCGCAAAATGCGACAACGAAGACCCCGTACTGTTGCCCTCCTTAAGACTTGTTTGCAGGAAGAATGGGACAAAATTACACCTGAAACACTTCATCACTTGGTGTCTTTAGTCCCTAAACGTATTTTAAGTGTTGTGAAAAAGAAATGGCAACATTACAAAGTGGTAAATGCTTTACTGTCCCAACTTTATTTGAAATGTGTTGCAGGTCTGAATGAGAGGAAAGGATGCATATTTACAAATGACATGAAGTTGACCAGACAAAACATGAAATATTTTTTGTTCATATTGTCTGCAATGAAATACAAGTCAAAGTAAATTTAGAAAGCACTTTTTTTTTTTTTCATTTTCCATACTGTCCCACCTTTTTCTGATTTGGTGTTGTAATTTAAATATTTATTCTAATTAAATATTTGTTGGACATTAAATTCAGATTTTAAAAGCACCATGTTTAATGAATTCCTACATCCAGTGGGTAATGATTTTTTTTGATGACTGTAACTGCAATGGGATTATAATTTGTAAAGGTATATAAAAGTCTCACAACCACAGGAAAAATAAAGTCACATGTTACTGTTCTTCTGATTGAAAACTGGAAAAACACTTGATTTTATGCTCTTCTGTTTTTAAATGGTTTTGCCTTTTAGCCTTCAATTTGCAGATTGTTTAGAGGAATGTATTTTTTCCATTAAAAAGACTGTTTTGTTGTATTGTTTGCTAGGTACTTTCTACATGGACCCAGTGATGGTTCTATACAAACATCATCTGAGTTGGAGAAGGTAAAGGATGACTCCAAGGGGTCGTTTACACAACACCGGAATCGCTTTTATGCGCTTTGGCCGTTCATCTGCACACCAACAGCATTTTAGTGGCCTGAAAATGCAAGCTTTGAAAACTTACTGTTATTGTCTCAGAGTAAACTACAAAAACACAAACTTGTTCAAATAGTCACATCATTTGTATTATGCGTTCAGTCTATAGGCACATTGTGTTTCTTTACAAAGTGACATCATCGCCAACTACTGGCCTGGCAGCACAATACAGCGTTTCTAGTCATTTTCACGGAACCGTGTTAATGGGAATAATTTTGACACGTTGTCTGTACGTGAAAAAAAGCATTGCTGTCTTGTAAACATTACCCCGAGACCAGTGTATGTGGAGTTCCATTATTGTCACTGTATTATTTGACAATTTAAACGCCTGGCTTTGAGCTTTCAGCTGCTGCTCTGCAGTATCACTGCTGATACTGTGTGTTTAATGATGAATTACACTGCTTTTAGGAGTTCTGGAGTGATAATCAGGATGTCGACTCAAAGGAAGATGAGAAGCAGGTTTCTGACGTTGATCATGGAAATGGAATGGAGGTGGAAAATTCAGACCGTGTGTCAGAAGCACAAACACAGATGATGGATCCAGTGGGTAAGAGCATGTTTCGCAGCACACTCTTTAGAAGCTGCTGTTACAAGCCCAACCCAGAAAGAGCTCTGTAGGGTTTCAATGCTTATGGAAATAAGGAATTAAGGAATAAGGAATTTTAAAATTGTGATTTCCAGACCTGAAGCCGTCCTGGAAATACATGCTCATGGAAATATTTATAGAGCTTCAACACATTTAAAGAAATAGTTCACCAACAAATGAAAATGATCCTATAATTTACTCACCCTCACACCGTCCTCTATGTAAATGACTTTCTTTTTTCAGCCGAGCACAATCAGAGTTACATAAAAAAAATATTCTGGCTCTTTTAAGCTTTGTAATGCCATTGCCATGCTCCAAAAAGCACATCCATCATAAAAGTAATCCACACGACTCCACGGTATTGACAAAGGCCTTCTTATAACTTCATAAACTATAGTAACTGGCTTAAACTATAATCAACGGCCATACATGAGTCGAGTTTCGGCAGAGGAGTGCCCTCTGACCCAATGCAAGTAGGAGTAACGTAAGCTAAGGTGAGAAATTATGGGATCATTTTATTTTTGGGGTGAACTATTCTTTTAAAGAAAATGTGTGTGTCCTTTATATTGCACAGCCATGAATGACTTACTGCTTTTATTAAATGCACAATCCAGCTTTGCCTCTCTGCACAACTGATCTATTGCACTTTACCAACAGGGACAGAGTTTGTTCGACCTGTGGTGGGTTACTTCTGCAGCTTATGTAACGCCATTTATGCCAGTGAGGAAGAGGCCAAGAATGACCACTGCAGGACCCCCTTGCATCATCAAAAGCTGAAGGCATAATTATTTTTCATATCTATGTATCTGGGTTTTTATATTTTATCTGTAAAGTGGTAAAACAAAACCTACAGGACTTACAAATGTTCTTATTCTCTTTCTCTTAGGAGCACAAGGAGCGAAACAGTTCATAATAAACCATGTCAAGAATCAAGCCAATCCAGAAATCCTTCATAGACATTCATGATGATATCATACTCTAGTTAAAGGGATAGTTCACCCAAAAAAATGTATTCTGCCATTTACAAACACTTATGTTTTTCCAAACCTGTATGCGTTTCTTTCTTCTGTTGAATTAAAAAGAAAATAATGTTGGTAACCAGATGACGGTAGCAATCGACTTCCATATAGGAAAAAAGCATACTATGGAAGTCAATAGGTGCCATCAACTGTCTGCTTACCAGCTTTCTTCAAAATCTATTTTATGTTCAGCAGAAGAAACTCATACAGGGATGGGGTGAGTAAATGTTGACAGAATTTAATTTTTGGGGGGTGAACTATCCCTTTAAATCACATAATTGTGTTTATATGTGTTAAATGGTTTAGGGTTCCAATACAATTTTTTGTGTTAAATTTTACTGTTTGTGTTGTTTTTCTGTTTCTTTAATATTTTTTATCTAGTAAGATACAAAAAAACAGTCATGTTGTTATTAAAAGGCGTGTACTTTTTGCTGTGTACTGTTTTAAACGTATTAGAAAAAAATATATAAGTATAAAATCGATTCTTCTCAAATAAAGACACGTCCAGATGTCACGCGCGCTTGTTTTCTTGATGCGGGTTTTGATTGGACGGATGGTGTTCGTCTCCGCCCACAGTACGCCGTTTCCATGGCGATCCAACATGGCCGCACACGGTAAGCAGGACGCGGATATGTTTGATTTGATTGTAACGTGTTGATTTTTGCTTATTGTCGTCACGTATTTACGTTTTGTTGTGAATAGACCATGTGTCTTAAGTGAAACCAAATAAAACAATTTGTAATAAGAAGCAGTCAAATAATGACCATTTCATTCGGAAGGAGAGGGAACATCGTCTAGCTAATGTTAGCCATTCAGAACTATTCACATCTCTTTAGAGCTGAACTTTTAATCTAATAACATTATATATGTTAGATCGGGGATGATTGTGACATCGGTTGCTAACGTTAGTTGTTGCCTCTTGCGGTGCGTTTTGTCATTAACTTAGTGCACATACCGACTTTGTTCTTGAGGTATTTATGCATTGCTCCTGTCCGATAGACACTGTAGATGTTGCATTAAAAGATTGCTGTCTGAGAGGCATTTCAAAGCCATTGTCTTTTCGCTAGTAAAACAAGTATTGTCAAACATAAAGCATAGGATAAGATAACATTTTGGTAGCACTTTATTTTATTGTGACCTTGTTACATATGTTACATGTACTTACCATAGTTATAACAGTTCATTGTGCATAATTAAATGCAACTAACCATAAACCAACTCCCAATCCTACACTGGCCTAACCCTATAGTAAGTGTGGTTAATTAATATAACTCAGTACTTAAATATAATTACACTGTAGCAATGACAACCTTAAGTTAAATACCGTGTAAGCAAAAATTTAAACCGTAAAAATATTAACCAACTTTTTAATTTTGTTATAGAAGTATTGTCATGTAATTTCTTAAAGTTTGCTAATAATAGATCTTTAAATATTTATAGTGTTCAGAGGGCTGTTCCATAAAACATAAAAGGTATTTAATGTAAAATGCATTTCTTGTCTGATTTTAGAGTTGGCCATATCTTTTCAAAATATATACTTTTGCTCTTAATTTCATCTTATCCTCTCCATAGGCCACTTTAGAAACTAAATAATTTAAAACTTTTGCTTTCTCCAAAAATGTGTTATTGCTTTAAAAGCTGTAATTTTCTTCTAAATTGTTTTACAAGTATACTATATATAATGAGTGCAATGAGCTATAAGTTCACTGCAACTTATCCAAAATTCTAAAGATAAATGATTATACTTAGAAGATATTTCTGGTGTTATAAAATATTGCAAACAAATTTTCTGAAATTTTTCTGTGTGAACTTCAATTACCTTTTATGAAACCGCTTTAGCCTCAACTTATTTGTTAGGTTAATTCAAGTCATGTTTGAATCCCTGCCTTTCTTAGCTCCTTAATGAAACAGCCCTCAGATTTGTTTTCATATTTGTGAGATTTAGGTCCAAAACACCCATATAGAAAAAGTTACAACTATCCCCAGTCCCTCCTCTACTTTTAGACCTACAGTGTTCATTAATTTGGTCATTTTTACTTTTGCAGGAAGACAACCTGTTGTATCCTTTCACAGTTTACTCAATTACATGTATATTTTTGTGTATTCTGTTTATGCTGCTTCTTAACAAAGTCTTTCAGTTGTCCTCCACACCACTGCAGATCCTGTTTCATTTGAACAGCTGGTATTTTGCAGCATTCTTCATCGCTGAGATTCTAATGTTTGTCTATAAAGGTGGTGTATGAAGAGTGATTAAAGGGTCTAGAGAGAGAAATGAGTGTGTGTGTGTGTGTGTATATATATATAATGTAATCACTGTTTGTTCTGGCTTTTGTAGGGGTGATACTCCCTTACCCCCAAGCTAACCTGATATTGGATGTTGTCCTGCTGCTGCTCTTCTTGGGCCTTGAAACCCTCAGACTTTTCTATGGTCAGTGTGATAGGATGTTGTTTAATGTTCTGTGTTGTAGAATTGACTCTTATGTCAATCAGAAGACTGAAATGATCCTCCTTGGGGAGCAGCGTTGGACAAATTACTTTAACAGTTGCATCCCGTTTTATTTATTGGATTTGAGATTGAAATTGAAATACCATAAAGAGCAATTTACTGTATTGTCATTCAAAGAAATAAAGTACAGTCACACAACAGATGAATATAAACAGTCTTATAAAAGTTTTGCAAAATAATATTAATAATTGCACTATTAATTTTCACTAATTGTTTGTATTGTTATTGTATGTTATAAGTACCATATTTTTTCTCAAATGAACTGATTAGACACACTACTGTTCAAAGGTTTTGAGGAAAGAAATGAATACTTTTATTCAGTAAGGATGCATTAAATTGATCAAAAGTGACAGTAAAGATGTTTATATTGTTAGTACAAAACATTTATTTTTCAAGTAAGTGCTGTTCTTTTGAACTGAAAAAAGTATCACAAATATATTAACCAGAACAACTGTTTTCAATTCAAATATATTTATATTACATTTAATATAAATTATTTTGAATTGCAATAATATTTCACAATATTACTGTTTTTACTACATTTCTTAAAACAAAATTCAGCTTTGGTGACCATAAAAGACTATAGACTATACTTCTAAATATAAATAATACATATAAAAAATCTTACAGAATCTTACAGATAAATAGCAATAATTAGTTAAAAATAGTCAAATAACTTTTTTGTAATGTTATCCTTGATTTTGGAGGCATTGGGGTAAATTATTGGATTCTGTAAAATTGGAAAAGTGTTTTTCCATTGTCCTTTAAATAAATGTACATTAACTGCAATGAAACATGAATGAAATACAGATAGCAACAATACAGTATTCATAAGAAAATGGGAATTATTGTAAAACTACTTGTTTTACTAATTTCATTAGTTTTTTGAATGCCTTCTATTCAAATTTGATTTACAGTTCTACATTCTGTTTGCAGCATCAGCTTAAATTCATTTAGAATTTTGGAATTTAATTGGAAGACATTCTCTGCTTTGGCGATGAGTGGATTATTGTCATAACAGCTTAATAACAAAGATTGATTACCCTTTTTGCTTTGTGCTCTTTGTATTGGTGAAAGTGCATTGATCCATATAACAAATGAAATAATGGCGTGTGAAATATGACTTTCAGGCTGGAAGGGGAACCTGTGTCAGCGCTCTCTGGCTCTGTTTGTGAGTGTTGGTGTTCTGGTGCCCTGTGCAGTGCTGAGCGTCTACTACCTGCTACTTCAGACCTTTGTTTTACGGCTTGAGTTTGTACTCAATGCTGTACTGCTCTGCTTTTACGGCTTTGAGCTGGTTCTGGGAGTGATGACGATCTCTGTTTTTTCAAGGTGACTGTTTTTGTATTTTGTACATTTTACATCATATTTATCCCATAGTACTAAAGAGACATACACATTATAAAGAGACATATACGTGAAACAGAATAGATATATGAAAAAGGGAATTTAGAGAAGCACTTTTTTGGATTTTTTGGAACGTAATTATCGAGGTATTGGGTAACTGACTTGTTTTTTTAAACTATGAGATATTTTTACTCATTATTTTTTCACTCTCTTTCAGGGCCAACATTTATTAAGTCCATCAGCTTTTTTTGATGTCAGAATGAAATGAAAACACTGAAGAGAATAGGATGCAGTCTTTCAGACTGACAGCTGTCAAAAAATGTATGTTTCATAAGACATTTCATATACACTTTTTCTAAAATGTATATCAAGCACCTTAATTATGTAGAACTTCAGTTCGCCTAATTTTTTTTGTAAGTGTAAATTGCCATTATTAAATGGTAGAGAGAAACAACTGTCATCATACATTTACTGCATACATACACATATACACACACACACACACACACACACACACACACACACACACACACACACACACACACACATATTTAATTATTAAATGGGAATCGATTAAAAAAAACTAATTAATAAAAAAAAATTCTGTAATTAATTGCGATTAATTGCAAGTTTTTAATATTTTGATATTGTATTAATTTCAGTTACTCCGAATGAATGTATAAACAATTTAAAGACAGCATATTTTAAATATTTGTTGTAATGCCATCTTTTTATGAATGAAGGCCAGTATAACTGGTACTATTAGTGCTGCTGTCACTTTAAGATCGGCGGCTGCTGAACATGACGCGTATCTGACATGCTATCACGCGCATCTCATTTCCTCACAGCAAGTTCATTTAAGACGCTATTTAACTCATTTATTTACTATATACTATAATTGACTATATAATTCCTTTTACGAGCATACTGGACAAAACTGCCATTTTGGCAAAATTCTCTGTGGTGTTGTAATTGTTTGTTCAAGAGCAGAGGAGAACTCGATGTGTGCACGAGACTGGTGCGAGTCTGTGTGTGTGTTCCTCAATTAGCACACACACAGATAGGACATTGACATACAACGCATTCTCTTTTTTCTTGCCGCATAGATGGTTTAAAGCATTTATATGAATAAATGAGCGTGATCATATAATGTAACGCTAGGCAAAAATGGATATAAAAACGGACGCTGCGTTAATTACACGCAATAATTTTAAAGCGTTAAACAGGCATTAATTGCCTGCATTAACGCGTTAATTTGCCCAGTACATGTGGTGAAGATGGCTTCACGAATGGCATCCACGGTCTGGAACTGACATCCGTTTTTGTAAACTTTCCTTGCCATTCATCCCCAAATGTTCTCAATGGGATTTAGATCAGTGGAACACGCAGGATGGTCTAAAAGAGCAACGTTATTCTCCTGGAAGAAGTCCTTTGTCAGGCGGTCAGTGTGAATTGCAGCGTTGTCCTGTTGAAAGACCCAGTCATTACCGCAAAGCTGAATTTTCAGCATCATCCGTCCAGTCTTCAGTGTCACATGATTATTATCAGTGTTGAAAACATTTTTTCAGGATTGAATATAAATGGAAAGTTGAAAAGAACAGCATTTATTTGAATTGTTTTGTAACATTATAAATGTCTTTAGTGTCACTTTTGATCAATTTAAGGCATCCTTGTTGAATAAAAGTATTATTTCTTTAAATTCTTTCCCAAAAAATAAATGAATACATTTTTACTGACCCAAAACTTAAGAATGCTAGTACAATGTTGCGAAAGCTTCCTGTTGTAGATAAATACTTTCTATTCATCAAAGAAACCTAAAAAAATGTTTTACACAACTGTTTTCAACATTGATAATAATCATAAATGTTGCTTAAGCAGCAAATCGTCATATTAGAATGATTTCTGAAGGATCATGTGACACTGAAGACTGCAGGAATGATGCTGAAATGTCAGCTTTGTCATTACAGGAATAAATATATTCAAATAAAGAAACAGTTATTTTACATTTTAATATTATTTCACAATATTACTGTTTTTTTGTATTTTTAATTAAATAAATGCAGCCTTGGTGAGCAGAAGAGGCTTCTTCTAAAAACATAAAAAATCATACAGATCAAAACCTTTTGAATGGCAGTGTATAAGCAAGTTGAAATTGATAACAAATGTATACACTATCATAAAACATATTTTAAGTTTTCGCTGTGGAGAAAATGAAATACTAGGAAAATAGATTCAGTTATGACTTAAAAATTTTTTAAATGAGATTTAGTCTAGTTAGTTTTGTATCGAATGCAATGTGATTTCCGTTTATCAAGATCATTCGGCAGAAGCAGCACATTTTTCCTCTTGGACGAGTGATTCGCAGACAGCTTACCCTGCGAATGAAATCCACCAATATGCCAGCAAACCAATGAGCACCCGTGACCGTGATGACGATACATAACAACAGAGCAGAGATGCCAAAGCTGCTGTGGGCCCACTTTCCTGGGTGGAACCCTTCGTAACTGGCAGATTTGAAGAAAATTATTTTTGGCAAATAAATAAATGACAGATAGTTACACGCGTATAACCAACATTTTATCATTTAAGATTTATGGTACACCTCAAACAAGAGAATTTATACATACAACTTATGTTGGGATGCAACTTATGTGCACCCTCTTGTACTTTACTGAAAGACAGTCTTGCTGTCTCTATACAACCTCAATGTTAAAAATAAAGTTACTCCTTTTCCAGATGCTCTAAATGTCAACAAATGTTTATGCACACTGGCTCTGACTGCTGTCAGGTGAATGTCATAATCCTAATTTCAATTGGACAGGATTATGAGCGCACGTAGACGCTTCTTTAAAACAATCTCCAGTAATCCCATGGGTTTCTCAGCGTCCTGCTGCCAGGGTTCATAGGACAACCATAACGCTATATAGAAAAGTGTAATACTTCACTGACAGCTAAAATAAAATGGCTGCAGTGGACAAGGATGTGGCTGAGAAGTTTTTGGACAGCAATCCAACATTTGCCAAGCAGTATTATGACTCCAGGTTCCGGGCAAAGGTCATCTCCGACCTTCTGTCGACCACCAAGAAAACACAAGTGGACGTCAGCTCTTACCATGATCTGAGCTCGATTGAGGAGTGCGAGATCATTTTCGATATGGTGCGGGACATGCAGGAAAACCTGCAGATGGAGAGGGCCGTGTTCAACCTCATGCGGCATCTCACCTTCATAATGCGAGCAGACCGCATGAGTCTCTTCATGTACCGCCAGAGGAACGGCATAGCTGAACTGGCCACGAGGATCTTCAATGTCCATAAAGATGCCACACTTGAGGAGTGTCTGGTGCCACCGGACAGTGAGATTGTGTACCCGCTGGACACGGGCATTGTGGGCCATGTGGCCACTGCCAAGAAGACCGTCAATATACCTGATGTCACACAGGTAGGATTATAGAAGCTTGTTTCTGCCACTGACTGACTTTTTATCTCACAATTACGACTGTTTTTCTAAGATTTGTGAGATACAAACGTATCATTCTAAGAGAAAAAAATGTCAGAACTGCAATTATATAAACTCACAATTCAGAATTGTGAGGAAAGTCGCAGTTATCTTTTTATTTATTATTTTGTGGCAGATAACTAGCCATGATGAGAAACGGGAGATTCTTTATCTTGGTCCTGTAAGTTATTAATATGAAAGTGCTATTCACATTATCATCTGTAGAGAGCAGTGCAACGCTAACATTTTATAGTCATAGTTGATTCAAAATCATTATGATCAGACAGACCAAAATTTAAAAAAAGTTAATGACTGTGTGAGTATTCAAAATTTCATTTTTGTTAGCAGAATAAATGATAGTTTTCTCCTACCTGTTTTTATTGAACTATGTTATAGCCGACAGTTCAAATATAATGGTTTTCTGGCATTTTTTTTTTTAACAGGCTAACGAACATTCTCTATCTCTAAAACAGGATTTTATGCTAATTATAAGGGCCCATTGCTGTTTTGGCTGATACATTTGAGAAATGTGCAGGAGATGATGTTGCACAGACAGATAGGTATGGCTGCATGTGTTGTGCAGAGACAGCCATGAAATCTCCCTCTCTCTTTGATTATAAATTACTTACCATTTTTCTTTGGCACACACTGTGCTTCACTGCTTCTCAGACAGCAATATACTTTCCTCTGTACTGCTCATAATCGCTTTAAAAAATTGGGTTTCTCAATCTTTGACAAAGGCGTTATGTGACTGAAATACCAAGTGAGCCTATTTGAAACCCTCAAGGTGGCGACAGCATCCTATCTCAGTTTAAGATGTCTGCCAGACTGATGAGTAACCACAAATGTCCACAGATGTAAGCAAGCACATATGTGAAAAGTGTTGCCCTCTTTATAAACACAACAAATTGGACAGTGTATGATTTTGTAAATATTGAGAATGACATGTGTATGGCACTGTTGCTCAGTTATTAATATGCAAGGCTAGTGCTGGTAGATTAGAGCAGGTCAGCGCTCTTCCCCAGTGTGTTATGTTACTGGGTCTGGAGGGGATAAAAGTCTTTAATCTGAGTTGAATTAGAGCGATCCTGGATTAAATCTAAAGGTCAGTGCCTAACGCCATGTTCCACAAGTCAGCAGAATATCACTGCTTACCTGGACTCTACAGTCCCTGACAAAAGTCTTGTCGCTTGTGTAAAAATGAAACTGAAGTGCCGCTGAAATATATTTCTTATCAAGATTTTTTTACAAGAAATGGCTCATTTTAATCCCAACTGCTTTTGTAATAATGTTTCAGTGCAAAATTAAACTGTCAAAAAATATTCAAATGTTCACAGCTTGGTAAAGCCCATTGAGTCAATTTTTGCAAAGACATAAGTGTTGTCGCCTTGTCATATGAGCTTCACCTGTGACTAATAATGGATCAATTAGATCTCAGGTGTGTATAAAAAGAACCCCAGTGCACTAGACCTTCACATCAACTGCAACTAGACCTCTGCAAACATGCCTAAGATTCACCCTGAGACTAAAGTTTTGATTATCAAGAAGCTGAAGACCAGATCCACTGCTGATGTGGCAGACACCTTCAAAGTGTCTCAGCGTCAAGTACAGAGGATAAAAAAAAGATTTGAAGAGACTGGAGATGAACACAGGTCAGGCAGATCCTGCAAGACAACTGCCTGAGAGGACCTTTTGTTGGCTCGAAAATCCAAGGCCAGCCCATTTTCCACTGCAGCAGAGCTCCATGAGACCTGATCACCTGAAGTCCCTGTGTCAACCAGAACAGTTTGTCGGATTCTGTCTCGAAATGGCCTCCATGGTCGAATCAGTGCCCAGAAGCCAGCACTAAACAAAAGACAATTGAAAAACCGTGTGGCATTTGCCACAGCCTGCTAAAAGGATGGACGCTGGAAAAGTGGCGGAAGGTGGATTTTTCAGATTAATCTTCTCTTGAATTACACCACAGTCGCCGCAAATATTGCAGGAGACCTACTGGAGCCCGCATGGATCCGAGATTCACCCAGAAAACAGTGAAGTTTGGTGGGGGAAAAACCATGGTCTTGGGTTACATGCAGTATGGGGGTGTGCGACAGATCTGCAGGGTGGAAGGCAACTTCAATAGTCTAAAATACCAAGACATCTTAGCTACCTCTTATATTCCCAACCATAAAAGAGGCCAAATTCTGCAGCAGGATGGTGCTCCATCGCATACTCCAATCTCCACATCAAAGTTCCTCAAGGCGAAGAAGATCAAGATGCTCCAGGATTGGCCAGCCCAGTCACCAGACATGAACGTCATTGTGCATATGTGGGGTAGGATGAAAGAGGAAGCATGGAAGACGAAACCAAAGAATATTGATGAACTCTGGGAGGCATGCAAGACTGCTTTCTTTGCTATTCCTGATGACTTCATGCATGAATGCAGTCCTTCAAGCTCATGGAAGTCATATCTATGTGATATTAAATTTGGATCTCACAGCACCACTACTTAATTTGCTGACATATTTTTGTATTTGCAGTAAATTTGTTCAATTTCTGTATAGGCGACAAAACTTTTGTCTTGCCATAATTTGACCTTTCTGTCTTGATTAAATGACAAATCTTTTTTCAGTGAAACTAATTTATTTCAGTGCATTAAACATCATTTGGGAGGGTTTTAGCTTTTCATATGAGCTATTTCTAACACCAATTGATGAATTAAAAATCAGGTTAATAGCAGGTGTTTCTACAAAATAGATTAGCAACACGACTTTTGTCAGGGACTGTACATTTAACATTCCCTTTCTATTGTTTATGTTAAACAGAATATGGAGAATTTAATGTTTCAAAGGAACCTGAAAGCAAACAAACACTATGCTTTAAGTTATTAATATCAGTTATTCAAATATTATCCAGAATTAAATTAGTCTATTATTGACCAATAGAAGAAAAAAAAGGTTTCACTTTTTGTTAGTTGTGTTATTATGCATGTAAATACTGAGCCATATTAATTAGCATGATGTACTTACTGTAGGGTTAGGGTATGGTTTAGCGTTAGTTTAAAAGAGTTTACAAATATTGAATGACATTTCATTAAATATACTGCAAATATCTATTGTTTTCCAGTACAAATATCAAAACTTTTTCTTAAATAAAGATACAATTACTTGAGATGCAAAATTACCTTAGATATTAAGTCTTGTTTTCTTAAAACAAACAAAAAAAATATCAAAATTAAGTCTTTGCTTTCAACAGAAACATATATCTGCCAGATAAGAAAAAAAAATTCCCCTTTTAATTAAGAAGACAGATATTTGTTCTTGTTTTAACCGTATAATCAATTAATTTTAATTTTAAAAGACTTAATATCTTCAAATTGGTCAAATTGCTTCTTAAGTAATGATATCTTCATTTAAGAATGTGTAGATTTAATAAATTTTGTAAGATTTTTATATGTTTTATGCTTATATAAAAACTGTTATAAGTAAAATTATAAAAAAAAAAAAAAAGAATGTATTGATAATTCGATAACCTTTTAGTTTAATCTTCATGTTAACTTAAATAGTTAACTAATGTTAAGTAATGAAACCTTTTTGTAAAGTGTTACCCATTTAGTTAATGTTAATTTCAACATTTACTAATACAAATGTTGATCTGTTAATACTGTGTAATGAGGTTAAACTAACAATGAACAGTTGTATTTTTATTAACTAATATTAAAATACTTTAACTAATATTAAAATACTGTAACAAATATATTTTATAATGATATTAAATCAATGTTAATGCATGTGTATAATTGTAAAGTGTTTTACCATTTTTCTAGGCATTTTAACTCCGCAATAAATCCTCCAAACTTTTATTCAAAGCTAAATTAAATGATTTAATTGTGCATCAGTGATGTTTTAGCTTAACACTATTCTCACCATGAATAAATGTGCTTCTCTCTCCAGGACAGTCACTTCAGTGACTTTGTAGACACCCTGACAGAGTACAAGACCAAAAATGTGCTCGCAACTCCCATAATGAACGGCAAAGACATGGTGGCTGTCATGATGGCGGTCAACAAGATTGGTGCTCCCCATTTCACTGCTCAGGATGAAGAGGTAGTACTCACTTAAATCATCCTCTGTAATACTACAGAGCTTTGTGTTTATACTCAAGTCTTGGTAAGGATGCCAATTTGAAATGTAAACAATGCAGAAAAGATTAATTATATGCATCGTTCTCGCCACACTTGTTTTTAATCTCAAACCCCCAGTGAATGTAATAAGAGAAGTTTCTGTGAATATTACAGTAAAAGCGCTTTGATTAAACTGACTTCTACAGAACAGATTAAATGCTCTATTGAAGTTAATCGAACTCTGTGTCTTGTAGACGCTGAAGAAATATCTCAACTTTGCCAATCTTGTGCTTCGAGTGTTTCACCTGAGCTACCTGCACAACTGTGAAACCAGAAGGGGACAGGTAGGATTTCTATGTGACTTAGATTTGAAATTTAAGACAATTACCAAAAAACACTGCCACATCAAGATCTTTTGTTTTTTTCCCCCCTCATATCTTCATTGAAGGTGTTGCTCTGGTCTGCCAGCAAAGTGTTTGAGGAGTTGACTGACATTGAGAGACAGTTTCACAAGGCCCTCTATACAGTCCGAGCCTTCCTCAACTGTGACCGCTACTCTGTGGGCCTCCTCGACATGACCAAAACTAAAGTGATTGTTTATTTATCTATTTATTTACTTATAATCTTGCATGAACTCTGCAGCTGGATTTGTCACTTGAATTTGCAACTATTTGTAAATTGTTTGGGTCACACTTTTTATTAGTTCTCACTGACATAAATGTATAATTACAGTGACACCATATAAGTATTGAGTAATATTAAGTAACTTCTTGCGCTTACTATAGGATTAGGTTTAGGGTTGCATGTAATTATGCACATTTTATAGTTATTACTATAGAAACTGCTGGGCTCGACATTATGCCTTTTCATGTGCTTTATAAAGTAAAAAAATATATCATAAATATGCAGATTTAAATATGTCAAAGCTGACTAAACACTGATGCTTCAGAATAAATTATATTTACAACACAAAACATCCTATTATTTTCCAGACAAGCAAATATTTTACTCGGACAAGTGAATTTATTCTGAAGCATTAACCACCAGTCATTCAATCAAACAATGAAATGAAATCAGTGTCACGTTTTCAATCGTGATGGTATCCAGCACTCTTGGTCGTGTGATGTTGCTTAACAGTATCATTTGTTAAAAATATAAAACATCCACATTTAGAATTTTTACCACAGTAAGTTTACTGAGTTTCTCTGTAAGAGATGCGCTCATTGTTATTCACTATCAATCGACACTTATACTAAATGAATTCAGAATCAGCGTTTTTTTTTTGTTGTTGTTGACATTTTAATCAGGCTACTTGTCCGGTCGGGCAAGTAAAATCCACTTGTCACGGCACGGATTAATGTCGAACCCTGACTTGCATGTAACATACCAGTATGTAACAATGCAAATATAAAATATAAAATAAAGTGTTACCTCTTATGTCCCTAAGGATAGGGACAGGTTTAGTGGTATGGTTTGGTTTAAGGGGTAAGGGAAGTGTCAACAGTGTAATTATGAATGTAATTACATGCCGGTATTAAAAAAATAAAAAATTATATGTGTGTGTGTGTGTGTGTGTGTGGACTGGTAATCCCTACGGTATGGGGACAAAATGTCCCCACAAAGATGGCAATATCCAAAATCCTTGTCCTTGTGGGGACATTTTTTGGTCCCCATGAGGAAAACATCTTATAAATCACACTAAGTGATGTTTTTTGAAAATGTAAAAATGCAGAATGTTTCCTGTGATGGGTAGGTTTAGGGGCAGGGGCAGGGGCAGTGTAGGGGGATAGAAAATACGGTTTGTACAGTATAAAATGCATTACGCCTATGGAGTGTCCCCATAAAACATGGAAACACAACATGTGTGTGTGTGTGTGTGTGTGTGTGTGTGTGTGTGTGTGTGTGTGTGTGTGTGTGTGTGTGTGTGTGTGTGTGTGTGTGTGTGTGTGTGTGTGTGTGTGTGTGTGTGTGTGTGTGTGTGTGTGTGTGTGTGTGTGTATATGCAAGAAGTGCAATGTATCAAATTATTAATCTACATGTTACTACATTGTAGTTAAAGACAATTAATATAAAGTGGGACTGTATATTGGAGTATTTATTTGCATGTATATTTGCCAGTTGAAGCGTATTGAAATATTTCATTTTGTTATTTCTTTTGCTTGTAGGAGTTCTTTGATCTTTGGCCCGTACTAATGGGAGAGGTGCCCCCATATAGCGGTCCAAAGACACCCGATGGCAGAGTGAGTGATACACTGCAGAAATAGGAAACGTGTATTTAGTTATTCATGTCAGAGAAACACAAAACTTCCCTAAATGAATAGTCATGAGTTCTTACTCACTGTCACATCTGTTGTGTTTGACTTATGTTATTAATTCTGCTTCAGGAAGTGATTTTCTACAAAGTGATTGATTACATATTACATGGAAAGGAGGACATCAAAGTAATTCCGTAAGTTAATACATTTGTATTGCCTGTTAAATTTGAAGATGTGCTACCACTTGGCATTTAATTAAGCCTGCATGCTTTATCATGCATCATTCTACATTACATGCATTGTAAATGGTGTACCTTATAAACATATCAAGAAATAGCATGCCTGGCTCTAGCTCCATAATGCAAGGTGGGGCAGAAAGTTATGAGTGTTTGCCAGGTTGCCATATCTAAGCGATTATTGTTTTTTGAGAGAGCTCATTGTTATATTTTTAGCACATATACACTACCATAAAAAAATTATCTAAACCACCTAGAAAATAAAAGATGGGGTTTATTAAAGTAAAGCTCTGTATTGTTCTGGTCAGATGCATATTCATTGTTGTTACAGTAACCCTACTCCTGACCACTGGGCATTAGTAAGTGGGCTTCCCACCTACGTTGCAGAGAACGGCCTGGTGAGTCTAGACCTCCATCCTCCTCCACTGACGCCACAGTAGTCAGACAAGTTGAAAGCTATTATGGTTTATAATGCTCCTGTCATGTGCACAGTGAGGGGGAATAGAATGTGCTCCCACACTGAAATGATGGATAATTGTAATTTTGTGAACAGTAATTAATCAGCAAGCAATAGCCCTTCTCAGTGAGCGTGACTGCTGCTTTCCCTTCACCCTGTCTTACAGATCTGTAATATCATGAACGCCGGTCAAGACGAGTTCTTTGAATTTCAAGTGAGCTCCCCTTAACTTATGCTTCTGTGAAAGCCCTTCATAATCAATTAAATAAAATGAACAATGTTTCAAAAGCTGTATATCTTGCCTTTTTGTATATCTACTAATCTAAAAATGTTCCTGAAATATATTTTGATTAAAGTAAATTTTTGTCCTGCCAGAAAGAACCTTTGGATGAATCTGGTTGGACAATAAAGAATGTGCTCTCTTTGCCCATCGTGAACAAGAAAGAGGAAATTGTTGGCGTGGCCACATTCTATAACAGGAAAGATGGAAAGCCTTTTGATGAACAGGACGAAACACTAATGGAGGTATTTGAGGCCACAGTATAGACCAGTAGTGTGTCATAGCTAAATATACAGTAATGGATGAATCAGCAGACTCTGCATTATTCATTCACAGTGTATTTTGCCCCTTTGAAAGTTTACCACATTCTCAGTCTGTTATGTTCAGGTTGGTTGGATTCAACTAAATTGTTAAACTAAAGCTCTAAAGACTACAAAAAGTACATCATGTCTCTGTTTTATCTTAGAACTACAGTCCACAGGAAGCATTTTAATTTACTTCAACCATTCTTTGTGGGCATGTGTAGTTTTCAGATTAATTTCTGTTTGATCTGTCTTATGTTTTTAATCGTCTTGTCAGATGTCAGTCAGATTCCGACTCTTGTAACTTTATCTCAATGTGAATCCAAAACGGAATTTGAATCTGAACCAGAAGTTCATTCTAAATATGAACATAAATGTAAATATGAATCTAAACCTGAATCTCAAACTACAGTAAATGTGAAACTGAATGAGAAAGTGAATCTAAACCTGAATCTGAACCCTAAATCGCAATCTACAGTAAATATGAATTATAATGATAAAGTGAATGTAAGCTTGAAACTCAACCTACGGGAAATGTAAACCTGAATGCAAATGTGAATCTAAACCTGAATTTGAATCTGAATCTGAATGTGAACCTGAATCTCAATTAACAGTTAATGTGAATCTGAATGCAAATGTGAATCTAAACTTGAACCTCAAACTACAATAAATGTGAACCTGAATGAGAAGGTGAATCTAAAACTGAATCTGAACCTAAATCTCAACCTATGGGAAAGGCGAACCTGAATGAGAATCTGAACCTAAATGTGAGTCTGAATGTAAATAGTAATCTAATCCCTGTATCTATTTCAGTCACTCACTCAGTTCCTGGGCTGGTCAGTGCTGAACACAGACACTTATGACAGGATGAATAAGCTGGAAAATCGCAAGGACATCTTTCAGGACATGGTCATGTACCATGTCAAGTGCAGAAAGGATGAGATTCAGAATATCTTGGTGGGTTTCTCCAACTTGACAGGGCTTAGTCGCTAGTATGCACTAATTAAAATAAAGTACAATACATTGATAATGCTGGTAATAGCAGGACATCCTATTTGTACAGTATGAAGTATCTTGATCATGTGGAGGATCAGTATGACACTGATTGATAGTCTGATTAAAAAAGGGTTGAGTGAACATAGAAGAAGAATCTTGGAATATCAGCATTATGAAACGGACAGTGTTTTTTGTTCAGAACACACGTGAGGTGTACGGGAAAGAGCCTGATGAATGTGAAGAGGATGAGCTGGAGGACATTCTGGTAAAACACAAAAAAATCATACTTGGTTTAAAGTCTTGTTGTTTTATAGCTCTGCGTCTTCACGCTGTTGTTCTCTACAGTGTGAGACGCTGCTAGACTCAGAGGAGTCGGAGATCTTTGAGTTTCACTTCTGTGACTTTGAGTTCACTGAGCTGGACCTAGTGAAGTGTGGCATCAAGATGTACTATGAGCTGGGTGTGGTAGACAAGTTTCATATTCCACGTGAGGTGAGTGATGTATCAGCCAACCTATTAAAGTTAGAATAACTTCCAGCTGTCTTAAATCCTCAAAGGTAAAATGTGTTACAAATGTATTGGATTGTTTAAAATATTAACCTTAAAAAGAGTAAGACCATAAAGAGACATCAGAAAATGTATTTAATGGAAATAATATTAATTAATTTAAAAATTAAAACTCATTAGGACACAAATAATACAATTTCATGATTTTTTATTTTATTTTTTTAAACATGACTATTATTTTTTATTTTAATGGTTTTATCCCCCAGGATATGTCGCCCCTTTGAGGGTATAAATTCATTGAAAACAGAATGCTTGTTTGGCAATGCGTGTTAAAACATTTTAGCCACATTTAAAAAAAAATAATAATATTCTCCCATAATTTAAAGTAAACATTCTTTGTAAAATGATGTTGAACAATAAGTATAATACCCATTTATGAATATATTAGCCTACTGTATCATATTTATTATGCAAATTTCTACGGTCTAAAAAATTTAACAGATTTGAACAAAATTTACTTCATGCCTTCTGTTCTCTGATAAATACTTCATACTTTTTTTATGAAGTGAAGTCTTTTTTGCTGTAAAATCATATATATATATATATATATTTATATATGTGTGTGTGTGTGTGTGTGTGTGTGTGTGTGTGTGTGTGTGTATATATATATATGTATATAGTATGTACATCCAAGTGAGTACCCAACTGTTGCTGCTACAAGTCATTAAGAGATACTGATTTCCAATATGCTGTCTTTACGATACCTCATTACACATTGTAAATACAATATTGCCAGTGCCTTGCGACTGAATGCTGACATTGCTTTATCTCTAGACCCTGGTGCGCTTTGTGTACTCAGTCAGTAAAGGTTACAGGAAGATCACCTACCACAACTGGAGGCATGGCTTCAACGTTGGCCAGACCATGTTTACACTGCTCATGGTAAGAGAAAACTCTCACAGAATCAACATTTATTATTAAAGGATTAGATCACTTCAAATAGAAAATGTCCTGATAATTTAGTCACCCCCATCTCATCCAAGATGTTCATGTTCATTTTTTGAGGAAAACATTCCAGGATCTTTCTCCCTATAATGGTTTTCAATGGCAACCAATGGTTTGAAGGTCCAAATCAATGCATTTTCGAGTGGCTTCAAATCCTAGCTGAGGAATATCTTATCTAGAGAAACCATCTGTCATTTTCTAAAAAAAAGAACCATTTATATACTTTTTAACCTCAAATGCACGATTTCTGTGTTGTTCTTCTTCACGACGGAAAGGTCACACGTGGTGTAGAAGAAAGTACCTACCCAGTGCCAAAAAACTGCATCTCATGTTCTCCTCCAACTTTAAAACTGTCAGACATTGTTGTTTTACCTTTATTTTTGTAAAGGGCGTTTGATTTAGTCTTTGCACGTTAGTTTTAACACTGGGCCAGTACTTCCATGTATGTCCCGTGTGACCTTTCCAACATGATAGCGTCATACGTCATGCAAAAGCAGAACACAGAAGTCGCACATTAGAGGTTAAAAAGTATATACGTTTACATTTTTTGGAAAATGACAGATGGTTTCGCAAGATAAGACCCTATTCCTCAGATGGGATCGTGCAGAGCCCTCTGAAGCTCTTTGAAACTGCATTGATTTGGACCTTCAACCTGTTGGTTGCAATTGAACACCATAATGAGGAGAAAAATCCTGGAATGTTTTCCTCAAAAAGCTATTTCTTTTCGACAGAAGAAAGAAAGACATGAACATCTTGGATGAGCTAGGGGTGAGTAAATTATCATCATTTCATTTTGAAGTGAAAAAAAGTCTCATCTCAGTCCCCCAAAAATCTGTGCTCACCTTAGTTATAAGGGTTCATCTTGCTCAAAAAAAGGTCAGCTATGAATACATGAACGTTTTTTCAACAAACAAACCAGTCTTGTTACACTTGTAACTAAGCATTTGATAAATGTGCCCCTCTGTTTGGTGGGTGCTAGAGTCGTGGGCCTTTTTTTGGCAATATGTTTAATGATACGGCCCACCTCCAATACATATCCTCTGAAATGGCAGACGGCCCCATCTAATTAATCATCCAAGTGTAAACCTGCTCCTGGTTAAGTCATGTGTAATCACAGTGAGCTGGCCGTAAGTCAGGAAGGATGGAGTGTTGGAGTGCTGGAAGAAACGCAGGCCAGGCTGCTAATGAGCCTTTCTCAGCACTACTCCCATGCTTCACTGAGCCTAATGAGCCCTCACTAGTCAGCTTCTTGCTCTACAAGAGTAGGGGATGTGTCTTATGGAGGCTCCGCCTTCAAGCCCATTAAACTGGTTCTCATGTTTCTCAGACAGGTGACCTGAAGCGCTACTATACGGACCTGGAGGCGATGGCGATGGTGACCGCTGGGCTCTGTCATGATATTGACCACCGTGGCACTAACAATCTCTACCAGATGAAGTATGTACTCATTACTGTCAACGTACCACTGCTCATATCAAAGATAATGTGTATGTATTACAATATTCAGAAATGCTGAAAGAAAGACTTTCTCTCTTTTAAATCACCTATTTTTTGAGGCGACACACTAGCGGCAGTCATGGGTCACATGGTTGTCTATGCAGGATAAGATATGACTACATTTAAAAAAGATGTTTACACAACTTCTGCTAGACAGGGATTCAGATCCTGACCTAATAAGTTTTTTTTCTTTTAATTAACTTAGCAAAACTGCTATTTTAAGAGGTACTGATTAACAATTTCATTGTGTGCAAAAGAGCGGCTTTAACATTTTGTTAATGTTGAGTTTTTGCAGAGGATGACAGCTTTTTTAAGTAAATGATCATATCTACTAGGGATGGCATTTGGCATTTTAGTTTTTTGGCTGAAAGAGAAAAAAGGCCACAAATATGAGCCGGAAATATATGTCGCCCATCCCTCAGTGTTCAGCGCTCAAGTTTCACTCTCTTGCTGCAGTTTTTGTAACTTTGTAACCGGCACCGCTTCTGAAGTTGCACAACTTTGAAGAGACTAAGAGGTACATCTGATCTGTACTGGCACCTAGTTTGCTCTGTCTAATGTTCCGCTCTGTGTGTGCACTTACGTTGGCTCACACTCACTGGAATAGCAAAATCTGCTAAAATAACTTGCTGACATGAAATTTCTCCGTAGTAGACTTTTGTATCTTTTTGAAATAGCCCTACTGTGATGTAACATGGTGTGGTAAAGCCGTGCTGGGTAGTGCTGGTAAAATGACACCACCTTTTCGTTCACTGATCCACTAAAACCTAAGGTCTACTCACATGCTTGATAATAATAGCTTTCTAGGAGTAGGACTATAGCCTACCGGTACTTTATTTTGATAATTTGTCAAATAAATCTGTTAAATCCGATTATGTTGCATAAAGCTGCATGGAGAATAATATATTGATATTTAATATATTTTCGGTCCAATTTATGTGTTTCTTTTATATAAAAAATGGTAATTTTATTTTATTGGCTTGAATATTTTAAATTCAGATTTAGTACAATGATTGAATTTAATTAAGAAGTCTAAGGCCCCGTACACGGAGACGCGTTTAGCTACGTAAAAGTTTTGTATCATATATGTGTTTCGTCCAGACCGATGTTGGGTTTTGGTAGGCTAAAACCACCATTTTTTAAAAACTGGGTCCCAGAGTGGATAAATCTCAAAACGAGATCCTTGCGTTCTCGTGTGTATGGCCAATCTGTATATTTTGTGAAACGATAATGTCATCACCCCACGTACTCCATTTACGACCATAGACTGGAAAAATATGGACGTAGTGTCCGTGACATCACCCGTAGGTTTCTGAAGAGCAGTTTTAAAGCATAAAGTCGGCTGTTGCCATCTTGGCAGCACGTCACCGCACGTAATTCCCGGATGACGTGATGACTAGCAGACAGCAGACAAATGGCAATCCACCAGTCACTCAAAGTGGCCACGCCCTTAATTATGCAGAACTTTAAGGCTTAATATAATTTAAACGAATGAGTTATTAAAAGATTCAACCCCTCACAGTTGTCATGAAGGGCAAAATTAGCAGTGTAGACCAAAACCACAATTTGTACCAGGCTGAAAACATGATTTTTTCTGCTGTAAAATTGAGCATTTTAACATGGAGCTCAATGAGATTCCACTCACTTCTGGAGCCTGTCTCTAGCGGCCAGTCGATGAACTGCAGTTTAAGTAACTTCCTATTGGCTTCAAGAGAAACTGGGGGAGGTTGCCGCTTGGTCTCGACTCTAGTCAGACACTGCATGGCCATGCTCCAAGTCGTCTTCTCCGTTATTACCGTATCTCTGTGGCAGAATTACAGCGCCACATACTGATCTGGCTTGTATACTACATGTTTTAAGTCAGTTTCAGTGGTTTTGTGTGTATGCAGATATTTTTTGAGACGAAAAAAAAAGAATGGTCAGGGAAGGATCTGGCTTTGTGTGGATGTGGTCTACTATTAATACAATTATACAAAAAAAAGAAAAAAACAATTTTAAAATATGACATTAATATATATTTTCAACCAACTACATCCAGAATTTTCGGTTTTAGCCCAGATTTTTCATTTCGGTGCATCCCTAATACCTACAATAATCATGTAATTCAGTGGTCAAAGATGCACAAAAAATATATATTTGTCAAAAGGCGACATTTTGGTTTGAAAGATTGCAATCATGTAAAATTTTACAAACTGATATATCAGATTGAATTATGCTTCTTTACATTCAGTTTTATTGAAAGTCTGTGACCTTCTGGGTTTTGAGAACCATTTTCTGTGATGATTTTGCCAGGTCTGGGAATCCACTGGCAAAGCTGCATGGTTCCTCCATTCTTGAGAGGCACCATCTGGACTTTGGAAAAACTCTGCTAAGAGATGAGGTAATGCTAGAAAAATTATTACATTTCTAGGTATTTTTCAGAAGGCTTCAGCCATCATTACAATTTTGAACTCTACAGACCATTAAGAATGTACATGCAGTTGATAAGCCTCATAAATAACTGCCTCCTCACTCACAGCCAGCAGTTTCTTCACTGAAATAATTTGTTTTCCAAGGCCTTGAATATCTACCAGAATCTGAACCGAAGACAGCACGAAACCGTCATCCATTTGATGGACATAGCTATCATCGCAACAGACTTGGCCTTGTATTTCAAGTAAGACATTTATTTTTCCGCCCTGTGGGATATACTTTGTGAATTATTTATTCAAAGTTAAGGCCCGTTCACACCAAGGACTTTACCGATAATGATAAAGATATGGCTCTAAAAATCATTCTATTTATAAGAGAATAGCAGAGCCACACCACAACTATAACAAGAAAGACACTGAGAAACAAAGTTGTGGAATCGTTCTCAGAAAGGTTTTTTCCAGCTGATGTACGATAATAACGTAGACAGCCGATCAGAATCCATCCTGCTTTAAAGAGCTTGAGCATTTAAAGTGACAGACACCATAACTGCAGCCTGCACTTAGAATAAACAGAACGATATTGTGCGTTGGTGTGGACACTAATATAGTTATCGTCCTTAGTGTGAACTCGCCTTTAGTCTTGCAGTTAGAGGCTGTCAGAGCTGCATAAGCAGAATTAACATGAATTTAATCATGATGCGCCGCCACAGGAAAAGGACCATGTTTCAGAAGATTGTGGATCAGTCCAAGACCTACGAGAGCTGGGATGATTGGACCAAATACATGATGCTAGAGACAACTCGGAAAGAGATCGTCATGTAAGTGCTCTGAGAAAATAACGTGTTAAAACACTAATATCAGATATCGGTTCAGATATATGTTTGGTCATTTGGCTGATTTATATACTTGCTAAAGAAAATATGCAGCAGCTTGAATTTGGTGCCATTTAGGGTTCATAAATATGAATTCACAGCGTGGTATTTTGATTTTCCTCACCGCAGGGCTATGATGATGACTGCCTGTGATTTGTCAGCCATTGCCAAGCCATGGGAGATTCAGAGCAAGGTTAGATATTCCTAATGCATAATGCAATGTCACATGCAAGGCCTGATACTACAGCAATGTATTCAAACATGTAGGGCAGCCAAGGGTGTGACTGCATAGGAAAATGAAATCGCTGGGCTCTCAGCCGGCATAATGAGTCTGAAACCCCATTCATATGATAATGTATCCATGGATGGGTTGTTTACATTCATTGTTTAACGCTCATTATTATATGCATTTCGCAGCTGACGGCACAGTAGATCATCTCACATGCATGAGATTATATTGAGCTGGATGTCATGCATTTTTAAAAAATGAACATTGCTTCTTTTAGATGTTTTTTTTTTGTAATGCCATTATTACATTCATGATACTTCCAAGAACAATGATGATAAAGCCATATTTCATAGTTGCAAATGGGACATGTGCCAGGTCTGTCTCAGTGGAAATTGTTTTGGAGCAATTTCTGCTTCTTCTTTAAGTCATTAATGGTCTCTAATACAATGTTAATATATTTTACACATAAAATCCATATTTGCTTCTCTCCAAAAGCTTTTACAATGACCATAAATCTAAGCTTAATTTTGACCGTGGCTACTTGCACTCTGTCCTCCAGGTGGCGCTGTCTGTTGCTGCAGAATTCTGGGAGCAGGGTGATCTGGAGAGGACAGTGCTGGAGCAGCAGCCCATTGTGAGAGCGCGGTTGGAATGAAGGGGTGGGAGGTGTTGGGAACGGTGGGGGTAAGAATGAAAAGTTCCCATGGGTTATGTCGTGATGTACTGCCTATTATGCGGTGCAGTGAATCAGAAAGAGCGGTCACAATGGCCCAGTCAAACAGACCGCTCCCAAACTCTGATTGGAAATGGAAATGCAGGAATATAATGTCAACTTTTGAAAAAGTGCCGTCGAACTTTCTACTTTAGTTGAATGGCTCTTCACCACCGCTATGTATTCAGTTTGCATCGATATATTGTGGGGTTTCATTTTGATATAGAATTAAGCACATGCTGTTTTATCTACAGCCCATGATGGACCGGAACAAAGCGGAAGAACTTCCCAAACTGCAGTGTGGTTTTATTGATTTCGTCTGTGCTTTCGTTTATAAGGTGAGGTCCTCCATTTCGATTAGTACACAAAACGACAAATGGGAATTCATTGATCTACACTTCTAAATGTTCACAGGATCCAGACAAGAGTCCATCAGGAAGCAGATACATAATCATCAGCATAAATGCACAGTGATGGTCTTGATCAGATGTCTGTATACTTGACTTTTATTGACTGAACGTCAGAATGCAGACCTGCTGGAATTAGAGATTGTGAAGTAAAAAGTCACAGAAGTATTGGGGGATTGCTTCACATATGAATAGTGATGATTCTATCTTCTACAGTTTCAAATCCTTTATAAATTTTAGTTAATAACAAAAATGTGTCTTGACAATGTTTCACTGTGTGATATAGCTTATTTTATACTACGGACAGTGGAATGCTTGAATCTGATTGGTTGGTGACGGTTCTATGGTGTGCAATTGGTGTTTTTCAAAGGTCCTTACAGCCAAGAGCCGACAACAGCAAAAGAACCAAAACCCACAACAACATTAATAATAAATATAGTAAACAATAGGATAAAAACGTCAAATTATTTCCATATTTTTTGACACAAAATTATGTTTTATTGTGTACGGAAAGCACTTACTCTCTTTCTCCTGCTCTCTGCTTTCCCACTCGAACTCACACACATAAACTGCGGACACACACTCGCGCATAAACGTGCTGTCAACGCTGCTCTGACGATTTTAACAGTAAAATAGTTAAATACAATATTTCTCACTAGTGAGGGAATATAGGCGCTGTTCTTACAGTTCCGTATTGGTAGACGCTGCTGCCGAACACTGTTGAGAGAGATGCTTTCTCTCTCTAATCACTCGCTGCATTAATAACTGCATTGTTCTGCTATCAGTGGCTCAAGCCTCTGTTAATAGCTCTAAAATGACGTTTTGGAATTAGCAACGGAGGCTTGCACACAAGCGCGTTTTAAGGACAAAACCTGTCAAATGTCAGAAATTAATCATCAGAACAATGTTTTGAGGTGTGGTAAACATAGTATAAGCAGAATCATTTACTCTGGGCCGTTTAATTAATAGAAAAATAATGCACACCCGAGGTGTAACCAGCTTATTTTTCTAATAATTCAAGAATACCAATGAAAATAGTTCCAGACAAAGCCACTGCATAACTGTTGACCGTCTTTGAGCAGCACACAGCGGGATTTTGTTACTGAATCAGTCTGCGTTTTTGAAAAAAATGTGAGTGAATGATTCAATGACTCATTCATTAAGACAAGGACGTGTTGCCCCCTAACTGGCAGTTTTAGTTTAGTGCATAAATCTCGTAGTGTTATTTATGCAATTGTAGTGTAAATGCATTTATGCCACCTCTGAGCTACATTAAACAGTCTGTGTAAATATACCTAAATGCCACTTCAGATATTGATTACATTTATTTTGGTAACAGCCCTGTAGTGTCATCTTATCCTCATTTAATTTATCCATTAAATGTAAGAATTTGCCATAAAAGAAAATGATAAAGATAAAATCTGAGAGCACTATCAAATGCTATAATCCAGAAATAAAAGACAGAACTAAAAGCTTGTATCCCACGAGAATGATTCTACTATAAAGAACTGATATGTCTTGTTGTCAAGCTGCTTAGAGCTCTCATATCATGTATACAATAATATATCCAAAATATCTCATCTACATGTGACATAATATTACCATGTTATTATATTAACTGTATTTAAAGTTTTTTTATGATATGACTAGTAAGGATAACAAGATCTAGTATGACCTAGAAGTTTCTTTATTAATCAACATTTCTACCCACCTATAATACTCCCCCTTTACTCATGCCCAACCCTGTTGCAGGAGTTCTCTCGCTTCCATGTGGAGATCACGCCCATGCTAGAGCGTCTGCTGAACAACAGGAAGGAGTGGAACGCTCTGAAGGAAATACATGAGGCCAAGGTAGCAAAGCTGGAAGAGGCCAAGAAAGCCAAAGAGGAAGAAGCGGCTGCCGCATCAGCTGCCAAACAAGGTAAATCATGACTCAAACAGCGTCTCATTTTCCTTTTTGCTTATTAACATGTATTATGTAAATTAGCTCATTTTCAACCCTGTGTTATTTTGTTCCTTCTATGGAACACAAAAGAAGATGTTTAAAAAAATGTTTACACTGATCTGTTACATAAAGTGAGCGCAAAAGAATCAGCAAAGTCCATATCTCTAATGTGGATTACAAGATTTTAGTGAATAATTTCTTGATCATTTACTCACCCTCACGTCATTCAAGATTCAAGTTCATGTCTTTCCTCAGTCGAAAAGAAATAAAGGTTTTTGAGGAAAACATTCCAGGATTTTTCTCCATATAGCGGACTTCAATGGAGTGCAATGGGGTTGAAGGTCCAAATTGCAGTTTCAATGCAGCTTTTCTAAAAGAAATATAAAAATGGATATACTTTTTAACCACAAATGCTCTTCTTGCTCTGTTCAATGCGCCACGCATTACGTCGCCATGCTGGAAAAATCAAGTACTGCTCAAGTTTTTACAAAGAGAACATGCAAAGACTAAGTCAACCGCCCGTCACAAAAAAACAGGTAAAGCAACGGTGTCGGACGATTTTGAAATTGGAGTAGAAAATGAGATGGAGTTTTTCGCCCTACCGTGGTACTTTCGTCTACATCACTCGTGACCTTTACAACATAACGCGTCGCGCATCATAGATCAGAGCAAGAAGAGCATTTTTGGTTAAAAAGTGTATCCATTTTTATATTTTTTAAGAAAATGACTGATCGTTTCGCTAGATAAGACCCTTATTCCTCAGCTGGGATCGTGTAGAGCTCTTTGAAAATGCAATTTGGACCTTAAACCCGTTGCACTCCATCGAAGTCTGCTATATAGAGAAAAATCCTGGAATGTTTTCCTCAAAAACCTTATTTAATTTCGACTGAAGAAAAAAAAACATGTTGTCTTTTTGTTTTCAACGTAAGGAAAAAAACCAACATGAATACCAACATGCTTCCAAATTTCTCCTTTTGTGTTCCACAGAGGAGAACACTTTATATGGGTTTGATACAACATAAGTGTGAAAAAAAAATTTTTTTAAATGTCCAAACCGTTTACTTAAAGATTTTTTGTGTTATTTTTCCGCTTTTCCATATCCACATTCTCTTTCCTCACAGGAAGCGCAGGTCAATCCTCATCTCAGTCCAAGACCTGCATAATTTCCTAGACGTCAAACTGCGTAAAAACAGACAATAAGAATGTATAACAATGTACCCATAATTTGGGCCACTTTTATTTTTTTCTCTCTGCAGGATGTCCTTTGTCAATTATTTACACTAGTCTTAAACTTAAGTGTAAAGAAAAAACTTTAGTCTAAGTAACAGAATATTGCAACATTTTTTAAGTCTTTAGTGAATACTGGCCGAAAATGTACAGAACAGAATTCTTACATAGCCTACTAAATAACGTCTTGGAGAGTAAGATGTGAATACACTTGGAAAGTGTTTTTTGTAAATGATTAATAGGCGTATTTATATGTAGAAATGTATAAATAAAAGACCAAATGAGGAATTGAGCCTAGCCTCGTTTTTTTTGTTTTGTTTTTTAAGCTTTGTAAATATGTTACTGTGCAAAATAAGACTTCTGCCCCTAGGATGCAGTATGCTTGGTTGCACTCGTGTGTGTGTGAGTGTTTGTGTGCTAGTACTAACTGTCCCACTGGGACATACATAACAGTCTTACAAAAGCATTGGATAACACCTAGGGGGTGTTGGCCTAATCGACCGGGAAGGCTGAGAGCCGATTGGCAGGACAGCAAATGTAGGCGGACTCAATGCTAGCATTTACGTCATGTCACAGACGCACGTCAATGACTATGATGTCACGTCTTCTGCTACATTTACCTCACTCTCCCACAGCAAAGAGGTTGAGTCAAGAAAATCTGCAACCGCTGCAAAAGCCAAAAATAAACTCTGACGTGACAGCAAATACACGCGCCTTTTCTGATAGATATGCATCCCCCTCAAACACGCACACGCAATGCCGTAGGGAATGATTATTCTGACATCTGAATCACAAACCAGCAGAGCGGCAAATTGCCACCAGCTCTCCGAATGGCTGCATTAACAGTGGTCTCATTCAGCATGTTCTGCTACATACCCTCAGTGAAAGGAAGCGACACAATTAGCTTCACAATCCTAAATTCTAGGTAGTCTGCATGGATACAACACAGAAAGCCATGTGCCATTGGCTGCCATTTCAATGCAGTAACCAATCAGGACTGTTTCCAGCTGAGCTGTTCTGTTTATACAATGCGTAATGTCATTGGGGTCTTAAAGCAAGTGCTGCTGCTTTTTCAAGTTGCTATTCAGCACTCGTTACTGCAGCATTCAATGTTTATTTTCTGGCTTAAATATTACACGGATAATAATGCAGTACATGAATGAATTACAAAGCTGAATGTTGTTCATTATGGATTTTATTTTTTTGGAGGCAAAACAATGAATATATGTACTATTTTTTACAGTATATGAGGATCAGTTTCTTTCTACAGTTTAATAATGTAAACAATCTCGGAAGAGAAATGTGTTCAGTTTAAAAGGAAGCCATCATCTGCTTTTTTAAAACTATTTACATGAATTAAAATATAATTTATGACATCAAATAATTCCACTATATAGATTTGATCTAGGAAACTAGATTTTAACAATTTAAAAATACTGAAATGCATTTGTCTCCACATTCTCAAGATGAATGAAAATCACACAATACCGAGAAAAGAAAAAAAAAGTTGAAAAAAAACCAACACCATTTCAAGACATCCAATATAAATAAAAAAAAACTCAAAATGAAACAAATATATGTAAAAATATAAAATCTTACTAGCAGTATTTACCAAAAACTACGTTAAAAAAGGAAAATCAGAGCGAATTTGATAGTCATTAGATGTAAATAGTAAAAAAAAAAACAATACAATGAAAACAAATATATGCCCTTTGACTCAAATTTTGTTTCCACAAAAGACAAGGTCTTGAAGCAGCAAAACAATGTGTCATGGATGTGTGATTCATTAACCGATGCCAATGACACAAACGCTAGATGCACTTCTCGATAAAAAAAAATCCAAAATTGAACACAGACCATATAAACTTTCCCCGAATATAGCCACTGCCGATTCAATTGGAAAATTCTCTCCAATCTTGCAAGAGCATGTACTTTGTGAATAACAAATTACAGGGCCATAGATGTGGTGAATTAAAAGTGACGTTTTGTATGAATAAAAAAAAAAAGAAGGAAGAAATCACATGCGCGCAAACACACACACGCACACACACACACACACACACACAGGGCCAAGTCAAACGATCATGACATTCGTGAAATGGATTTGATGTGATACAGCACCTCCTGTATCCAAACATCAAATTTACTTTTTGGTCAACTTGTCTAGCGATTGCTAAAATGAGGGCTGGAAAAATGTATTGCATTGAAGAAGGTTCCCTTTGGAAGTTTTTTTTTATTAAATTTTTTTATCTTTTTTTATTATTTTTAATTTGGATCTGTACATTCTAGATTGACAGTGTTGAAATGTATTGAAGTGTTCTGAAACACTGAATAAAATGGTCTATAACAAATTATATCTTCTATATATTTATCTACACAAACACACAAATATATATATATATGTATATATAATTATATATATGTATATACCTTTTATAATATGGCTGTATTGAAAAAGTTTACTTACTTGAGTAAAGAAAACACACTGGATTGTAAAGGAGATCAGACAGGACTGATAGCTTTGTTTTCCCCTAAGGTTTAAGGCTCTCCTTGTGAGATTGGGCTGTCTGTGTATTTTCCTTAATAAAAGTCCCTAAACGTCGACCTTCTTTTTGAACGATCTGAGCCGTCTACAACATACAGTACAAGATCCGATTTCCCCGATAACCCTAAACCGACCAAACTCTACAAAGAGAAAGGCTCTCTTAGCGATATTGCATCTCATTTGCATAAAAAGAAAAACATATTAAAGTAATTCAAAAGAACCATTTCTAAAGGGACACTTTATACAACAGTGTTTGACTTATGAAGCCATATCAATGAAAATTCCCTTCTGGATCTCCCTGTATTGCTTGACGCTGCATCATCGGGTTTACCAACAACCAATCAGACCCTCCATTTAAAAACCACACGTTACCACATCGCTGTACAGCACATAACCCTACATCTCATGTTTACACAAGACACAGTGCTATATACACATTATATACTTCTCTCTATTTATATATATAATCATGTAAACCAGCACATCTCTCACTTGTTTAGTAGTATACATACTAAGCACAAACACTCATTCAGTTTGTTTTCTCAAGATCTTATTGGGCGAATTGGTCTGTAATATTCCATGTCTGAGTAACAGCTCAGTACCGTAAAAGGGAAAGCCGAAAAGGCACGTCCTGATAGGGTACTTTAACACTGAATAAGGCGTTCTGTACTTAGTGTGCGCTCTAGTAAAAGTCGAAAGAGAATTCAGTCATGTAAACATTCAGGTTTGGGGGGGGTGTTTCGGGATAAAGGGGAGAGGCAGGGAGCAAAGAGAGGCTGACGGCCCTCCCTACACCAGCACGCACATACTGTACATGCGCACGCTCGCTCACAACTGCACTAGATCCACAGGCCGAGGGTTCGAGGAGACCCTTGCAGAATAAAAGCAACAGGTCCCAGCATATAATAAGGGACAGACCCATCCCTAGACCCCATAAAAGACACGGACGACACGCAGATATACACCGGTACACGTTTAGACTTCAAAAAACACACACAAAGGACAAATAGAGAAGTAGCCACAAGGTAAGAGCTAGAAAAAACCCGCAGATCTTCCCCTGTCAGAAAGGAGAGAGTAAAAAAAGAGTGTTTGAGCTTAGAGAGAGAAAGAGTATGAGAGAGTGACATGTAAACAAAGCAGAGATACGACCGTATCTCCAATGAGATTGAGCTCTGGAAAGATCTTCCTCCTAGTTTACCGCCACCCTTCTCTCAACCGATGACAGGAGCGCTCCAATGAGTCAACCGCCTGGATGCCGGTCAGGGCTATGCTACTGGGAGAGTCCAAGCACACAACTGTACTTTGTCAAGAGCAATAACATGGGATTTACAATCACATTTGTGATGGGTACATTCCATTTCTCGAAAAACAATCCAAACCTTTCAGTCAGATTTGTTGTTTTGTGAATTCTAAATCGGATCGGGTCGCGTTCTGGCGACTAAATCAGTAATAGAAACTGATAAGTTATAAGTGAAGAGTAATTTCTGTGTCAAAAATTGGAAACCGGTTTCTAATTGGTCCGCCAAATAGATAGCCCCGCCCCCAAACTCACACCATTGGCTGTGCCAGGCTGCTCAAACAAACAGAGCAATATTTTGATTCTTTTTTGTGTTTAGTTCATTCTCTTCATTTTAAGCTGTGATAGAATATATTTTACAAGGTAGTACAGTCGGGTTTGGACTCGAGCAGCGAAAGCCCCTTCCACAGCAGAGGAGGGTAGAGGTCAGACTAAAGAAGCACTACCTCGTTTGAGTGCATAGATGAAATCAAGGAAGCACTAAAATTACAAAAAGACTACTTTTTTCTTGACTTTTTGATTTGTAAACTCTACCTTGTAGGATTTTTTTTGTTTGTCGTTTTTTTAAATCCACTTTTCATTGTAACACACGCACACACACACATACAGAGTTGAACATCCACAAAGTTTCGCTAATACAAAGCAGTTATTGTTTATATATCTGTACGACAAAATGGTGAAAGCACCTTGCAGGTCTATGAAGAGAAGACAAAAGAGGTACAAAAAAAAAAAAAAAGCACACATCGTCACAACTGCGTCACAACAACCAATGGAAAATAGAGTGCGATTTGCTACGAAGCCCGAGCCGCTCGCGACGTCATGAATGGCATCAAACACACACGAGAAGCAGCACTTGTCTCCGGTGTCTCAGAGCAGTTTCTGTTCATTTGTAATCCTCCCACCCCAATGTCCTCCGATCCTCAGTTAGAAGTGACAAGGTCTATTTTTTTATTCCAATGTTCAAAATGTAAACATGAAGAAGTGCCTTGGTTGAGGTTCTGAGGTGAGTCTCGGACAGGGCGTGACGCTGGAGGCGTGGTAAGGCGTGTCAGCGATGCAGGCTTCTCTGGGCCTCTTTCAGCAGAGCGTCAAAGTCCAGTGCATCATACTTGCTCTTCACCGGACCTGGACCCGCCTCATCTGAACAGCAAAACACCCGCAGTTAGTTTGGAATACTAAAGGAATTGGCTAATATTATTTGTAATTTGTAAATACTTTTGTAACTATCTATCTATCTATCTATCTATCTATCTATCTATCTATCTATCTATCTATCTATCTATCTATCTATCTATCTATCTATCTATCTATCTATCTATCTATCTATCTATCTATCTATCTATCTATCTATCTATCTATCTATCTATCTATCTATCTATCTATCTATCTATCTATCTATCTATCTATCTGTCTGTCTGTCTATCTACCTCATATTCTCTATCACACTATCATCTATCTATCTCTTCACCACCTATCTATCTATCTATCTATCTATCTATCTATCTATCTATCTATCTATCTATCTATCTATCTATCTATCTATCTATCTATCTATCTATCTCTTCACTATCTATCTATCTATCCGTCCATCCATCCATCTATCAAACGTTGATACAGGCTAGGTATTATGTGACTCAGCACATTAGATTGGACAGTGAGTTAAATTTAAAACTGCTTAAAATAAGGCTGCTTTTTCCTTATCATTGTCTGGAACTGACTTCACACATTGTTTAGTCCCTCAACTTGATGTAATAGCAAAGCACTGCAGTGTACTGGCCTGACTATAATTAAAACGGCACCCTGCTTTTTCAAGTGGGTCAACCAAGAATCAAAAAGACCTTTTTTTCCCATTTAAATGCAAATGAAGTTGAATTAGGCCGTTTATTAGCTTAGAAATGAGAAGACACCTTCCTCTGATTCAGAACAGAGCACCAGACACCTGATGCAAAGAGAACATCAAAGAGACAGAGAGCTCTCTGTTCGCTTACCCAGATCTATGTAACGCTTCCTGCCGAACCGCCGGCTGCTGTTCCCTCCACTCGGACCAAGCGAGTCCCACCTGTGCCGTGAGGTCTGGCCGTTCTGAGTGGGCCTCAGTGTGATCACTCCACAACGCTCCCTACACAGGCACAAACACAGACAAACTTCAGCACTCTATTCTCCCACTCACTGCGGAGGGCATGATCAGGTCAGGCAACTAGACGGAAATGAAACCCACTCGTTTTTGATGACCACTTTACAGTCCTCTGGACGGCCGAAGGCCTCGAAGCGCTTACGCAGCATGGACTGAGTGACACTGCTTGGAAGGTTGTGAATGTAGATCACTTGGCACTTGTTCTGGAAATGCACAGTAATTAGAACAAATACGCTCCACAGCACTTAAAGGAAACAAACAAGACATCAGATCCATCTACGCCTTTGATAATAAGGTTAGTGCCGCAACTACTAAAATCAGTTTGAAAACACAACCTACCACATCATTCTCTTGTCCACACTTTGTTTTGCTCCTTTTTTCAGTTGCTTCGTGGCATGTCTCTGAGCTCTCATCACTGAAAGAAGGATAACAGGGCTGAGTTATTCAAAATGGCTATTAATAGAAAAAAGTTAGCATCTTACTAATAGCAGAGCGACACTGGGATTTGTGCTGCATTTGATGTACAGTAGGATATTCCTCCCTCATGACTTCCAAACATTAAGGCGTTTCTTTATTGTCTTGTCTAAGGATAAATAATGTTCTGGAACTGAAAGTCATCCCACAGATATCGTTCCCGTGTAGTTATCGCTATAGATGTGATGTGGACTTCCATATTCTCAATTTAGAAATTAGAATGATTATTATTACTTTACAGTTATTGTTATCGTCCTTGCTGTGAACGGGCCTTGAAACGGGCCTTGAAGTAACAGTCTTTATTCAAATACCTTATTAATAAATAAACGCTTATTGATAAAAGTTGATTTAACAGGAAGTCAGTCATCATCTATCCAACTCTGTGCTAGCTACATTAAACTGTATTGTATGTCTTTTGGTTATTTTCAGATGAATCTTGCATTATTAAGACACTAACAAGTCAATTATAGGAATTATTAAATTATTGCTACATAACAGCTTTATATTTTATCGCTGAAGCCTCTGCCATTTTGAGTTTCATGACGTTGTAGCGGACAGAAATGCTTTTTAGGAGTCGGAATCTGATAATTATGATAATTCCGACATGGCATGAACGCACCATCATCAAGGCGGATTATTTCCCTGAGTGCTGCCATGTTTGTGTGACATCATTCCGGAGTTCAGTATTTATTCAGTACCTGAAAGGAAGTTTGTGGCTGGGTGAGGGGGGTGAACAGGAAACTGGGGACTGGGCGTCCAGCTCTGGAGTGGGAGAACGGACAGGAGAGGGTTCACCGGTCTGCTCTTGACTGGACATGGTCAATGCAGTGGTTGAGTCATCCTCAGTCCTTTGCTGGTACTCAAGGACCTTTATCAGGAGCCTTTCCTCATGTCCCTCAATCTCAATCCCATTTTTCCCATCCATCTCATCCTCCTCCCCCATTTCCACAAAGCACTGAGAGCTGAGTGCCATTGCTGTTCTCTTGCGATTCTCTCCCAGGCCCAATAGGCAGTAATCGTGGTCCCCGTACGCACGTTGCGTCCCACTCTTACAGTCTGTGTCGCCCGTTTGGCCCATCCTGCGCAGCTGGGCGTACAGCTCTGTCTGCTCCGGGAGCTTGCGTATGTGTGCTCGCGCCAGGCAAGAACTCTTGGTGGTGAGCTCAGCTTTTCCGTCTGGTTTGAAGAGCTCATCCTCCACTGGTTTATGAGGGGGTGTGGTGGGGGGAGTCAGGCCTGGAAAACACACGCTCATTAATCACTATGACACGCACATGAGCGCCACAGCCAAATGCACTAGAATATCACCAACCATTCTTTTATTAGTCACAGTGCACAATGAACATAATTAATGAAGCTTACAAAAAGAGTCATACGTAATATTAAACGTGTGATATATAGTAATGACAAATTAACTTAAACAATGATTATTTGTAGTGGTGGTTAAGGCGATTATCACAATTGCAATTGCTCTTACAAACTTCTAAAACTAATTCAGCAAACTACATAAAATCACTAACGTTTAAAAGTTTGGGGTCAGTACTTTTAAAAATAAATAAATTAAAACATTTATTCAGCAAAGACACATTCAATTGATCTAAAGTGACAGTAAAGACATTTTTAATGTTATCAAAAAAAATCATGGTTTCCACAAAAATGTTAAGCAGAACAACATTCAACAATAATTATAAATGTCTCTTGAGCACCAAATCAGCATATTAGAATGATTTGGAGTAACGGCTGCTGAAAATGCAGCTATGCAAGAATACATTACATTTTAAAATCTACCAAAAATAATCAAATCTACCAAATCAGCATATTAGAATGTTTCTGAAAGATCATGTGACACTGAAGACTGGAGTAATAATTTAGTTTTGCATCATAGGAATAAATTACATTTAAAATATATTCAAAGTTATTTTAAATTGTAATAATATCTCAAAATATCACAGTTTTTACTGTATTTTTTACTAAATGAATGCAGTCTTGTTGAGCATAAGAGACTCATTTAAGCGTACTATACATAGAATATACTCATTACTTGGATACGTAAATGGTACAGAAAGTGGCTCAGTAATAGCATTAACCCCACTGACTTACCATTCAGTTCATTTAGACATTCACTAGCCTAATCTAGACACATCTAAAACCCTGTGCAAATACAGGCAAGCTACTTGCATGCGTGAGAACATATGAGGTGAATCAAGTGCTAATTGCTCACACAATGCCAAAAATGGCACACTTATAAAAATACCCCTGACTAAGTGCGTAATATTACCTGCTGTGCCACACAGTTCCACACAGAGAGTCTGCTCAAAGGGCTTGTTGGCATACTGCATGTCTCTGATCAGGGAAATATGGGAAGAGAATATAGAATCTATTAAACTCTTAAATGGACAAGAAAAAGGACAGAGTCTCAACAACACAATGCATCAGATGTACTGCTTTAGAGGTTTATATTTGTAGCAGGGTTTGATTGATCTGGGTTGTTTTACTCAACACCACGTCTGAGCTATGTATATGCATAGAACAACAAATGACTGTAATTGGTAGAAAAACCTTGGGGCTATTTATATAAAAGTTTTACTGTGAGAGACTGAGTGTTTTGTTATGTAAAAACAGCAACTCTACAAGCCTCCTCTAGGCAATTTTAAAGATGGACAGAGTCCAATGGTGGTCTTAAACTTCAGGCCTGGAAGTGTTCCAGGGCTCTAGAATAGATTAGATATGAATGGAACACATACCCATTGGATTTGGATGCTAGCGGCAGACAGAGGCAGGAGCGTTTCTCTGCAATCAGAAAAACAGACAGTGTCATTGTTAGAGATCAGCACAAACAGTTGAGTTCCTGAACTGGCTCTCTGAAGATTAAAAACGTGCTTGATGGTACATTATAGGTTTTTCAGATAAGTGTTTGGTTTCTGGGTTCTTTAAAGCACAAGTAAATAGATGGTTTTCAAAAGAACTACAGATCAAAAACATTATTTGAGGACTTAGGACAAATAAGATAAAGATAAAGGAAAATTCATATCATATTTTCTTTTTAAAGGTGTTTAGGCTGTTATACTGACTTAACTAATATATATATATATATACATATATATATATATATATATATATATATATATATATATATATATATATATATATATATATATATATATATATATATATATATATATATATATATATAATTTTATAATTTTTCTAGCAAGTGACAAAATATTTTAACATTTTAATATTTTTGTATATTTTATTATTTTCTCAGACATTCAGTCACTTTTTTAATTTAATTCTCAAGACAGATAAATATAAAATTGAAACTGATATTTTATACAATTTTAATTCAGCGCCTGAAAACAAGTACATAAAAAAGTAGATTTTTTAAAAATTGTTTAAAAGATTCAGAGACAAAAAGTGACTTTTCATTTGAACCTATAGTGAATGTGCAGTATTTTCCCATGTATGGTTGAGGGTGACTAATGTCTTACCGTCCCTGCTGCATGGGTTATGGGCTTCAGAAGCCTTGTGGGAGTTGGTCTTCTGGCTGCTATCAGAAGGAGGCTCAGTGGGAGGATGTTTGACCACGTTCTCCTCTTCCCTGGATTGCCCAGCAATGAGCTCCATCCGCCCACAGTTCTCACGGATTTTCTTAGCGAATCGGCTGGGGAAGGAGGCTAGCCGGCGAGAACGCCTGACTGAAAAGGAGCTTTCCTCTGGCTCGGGCTTTTGGGGCGTTTCGCGGCCTTTTGCAAGCTCTCACAGTCTGAGTCTTTAGCTTCCGCTTTGGGCTGACGTGCAGGGGAGGAAGAAACGTCAGCGCCGGGCCGAGTCGCAGCCCCTCTGCAGTGGATGTAAGGGGGGCTGTGCATCCTGTAAGGCTTGCTTACGTCAAAGGAACTGACTGCCTCTAACAGCTCCTTGAGCAGGGAGTGGGCTTTGATTTCCCTGCGGCGAGCGAAGGGCACCCTTGGCCTGGTCCCGCTGCTGGTCTGGGGGGCCGGTTTCTGAGAGTTCTGAGGAAGGCCACGGGGGACCTGCAAGCTCTCAGGCTTGGTCTTTCGCGCCAAAGCCTCACGCTCTTTGCGATCCCAGCTTGCCTGTTTGCGTATCGGCAGGCAGTATGTGTGCATGTATTTGATGAGTTCCACTACAGAGTGCAATTCCTTCTCTGAGGAGAACTGAGGCTTTGCTGGCTCGATGCACACCATGCTCTCACCCTCGCTGCTGGATGACTCCTCCTCTTCCTCCTCCGAGTCACTGTCCTCCTCTTCATCCTCCTCATCCTCTTCCTCTGTGTCAGCGGAAGGCGTGTCCTCGGCCTCCCGCGCGGTGGTGAGGTGGCGGTGGAGTTCAGTGCAAAGACGACCGGTGGGCCTCACTGGTCGTGGCTTACGCTCCTGTGTGCTTGATTTGTCCTTCTGTGGAGAGAGAAGGAGACATTTAACTATTTTATATCAAATACAATAGTATTATACTCACATAGATGGCAATATCTGAAATCCTTGGGAAAAGTGTGAACAAGTACTAGTCAGGTGAAATTACTCTATCTTTCTGATTGGATTATAAGAACAGACTGCTATAAAAAGAGGGAAGAAGTGCTTCCAATCATTGTGTTAGCAATGTTAACTCCACAGACGTGCAGCCATCATTGCTTTCCATCAAAATGGCCTCACATACAAGGACATTTATGCAAAGAATATTGCACCTGATCATCACAGGATCATCAAAAATTTCAAGGAGAGAGGTTAAACTGCGGTGAAGAAGTGTCCAGCAAGCGTCAGGACAGTCTCCTCCTGAGGAGTCATCTATGGAATCACGTTGCCACCAGTGCAGAGCTTGCTCAATATTGGCAGCAGAAGGTTGTGAGCGCATCTGCATGCACAGTGAGGAGAAGACTTTTGGACAATGGCCTAGTGTACAGAAGGGCATCAAATAAGCTATTTCTTTCCAAGAAAAAATCATTAAATTCTGAAGGAAGAGCAAGGATTGGACAGCAGATGACTGGTGCAAAGTTATTTTCTGATGAAGCCCCCTTCCAACTGTTAGGGACATCTGGAAAATCGATTTTCCGGAGAAGAAAGGGTGAACGCTATCATGAGTCCAAATCAAGTTCAAGTATACAAATCATGTAAAGACCATTCATGTCTAGGGTTGCTCATCCAACAATTCTTTCACAATTCTGCCCAAAAACACTGCCATGAAAAGGAGAAACTTCTCCCAATGATCCAGAAGCAATTTGGTGATGATCCGTGCATTTTCCTGCGTGATGGAACACCATGTCACAAGAGTAGAGAGACAATACAGTGGCTCAGAGATCATTACATTGTAATTTTGGATCTGTGGCCAGGCAACCCTGGATCTGAATCCCATAGAGAAGCTGTGGTCATTCCTCAAAAGTCAAGTGGACAAAACAGAAGCCCACAAATTGTGATCAACTCTGAGCACTAATAAAGCAATAATGGATTGCTTTAAGTCAGGATTTGGCCTACAAGCCGTTATCCAGCAAGCCAGAGCAAATTGCAGAGATTATGAATAAGAAGGCTCAACACTGTAAATTTTAAGACTCTTTGCATATATTTAATGTTTTTGCCAATAAACGTCTTAAAAAAACTATTATGAAGTGCTTATCATTTCCTTCCAGTATACCATAGAAACATGCAAAAAAGAAACCATAGAAACATTCTACAAATACTGAAGCAGTAAACTTTGCAAAACACAAGTACTTTGCTAGTACTTTTCACCACAATATCAATTATTAACTCTTTCCCCACCACTGAATTTCGTCTTTCTGTGTTTTCACTGTTAAATGGTAGGGCGCTATTACACATCTTCTGAAAGATTACAGAATCTCCGGATAAAAACACATGCGAAGAAGAAGCAGAATCAAGTAATAGCGTATGTAAGCAGATGCATATAAAATAACGAAATCATCAACATTAAACAGCATAAAACTGCCTAACATTACTGAATGAAATGTCGGCCCAGGACGACAAAGCTATAGGACTTTGAAGCTGTGGAGGTGTTGATGGACTCAACCCACTCCATCTCTGTTTTGATCATCGTTTTCAATCCAATCTTGATATAGTCTTCACAAAAATGCCATTTTCTCAGCTTTTAGCCCAAAATGTTGATTTTTTTAAATTATTATAATTTTTTTGTTTGTTTAAAAGCAGAGGCTCTGTTCTTTCTTTTGATAAATTACATGTTTAGAAACTCATACAACAAAATATTCTAAGGACCATTTTGAGAAAATGACCAAAAATGCTGGCGGGGAAAGTTAAAACAACAACAAATCGGCTTCAATCAGTTTTTACAGAAATCCAATCAGATTTTAATTTGTTTTATACATTAACATTTATTTATTTTGCAGTTTTGAAATAAAATAAGCTTACATCAAATAAACCTCACGTGCCAAAACAGTTTTAGCACTGTAATGACAGAAGTAATAAATCGAAACCATTATAGTGATAGGCATTCGCTCACGACATTCATCTATGTGGAATGTAGCAAGCTATCTTTTGTAACACCCTTATGAAATGACCAAACATGCGAGCCACGCAGGGCAGCTGAAACCCCTAGAGACTATTTCAGAGAGTATTTTGCTCTAAGGTTACTGTGACAAATGTGCCAAGGTTAGTTGCAAGATATTCTCTTGGTATCTGAGGAACTACTGCCTGTTCTTTTTAAGTAATCTCAAACTCAGTGAACATTGCCCTTTAGGCTGGGTAGAGGCTGTGGCATGACAGATGGCTGCACTCAACTCTAATGCGACAGCGGCCTTAGCCATGGTGCAATGTGCCAACGCGGAGGGAGTGAATGAAGAACCACAGGCTTCACAGGCTTTAGAACTTTGAAGCGCAAATCCTCAGTGTGGTTTCTAAAGGCTGGCATAAGCTAATTAGGCATTAGCATTGCGGTGGGAATACGCCACAGCGTAAACAGGTAGTGAATGGTATGCGTTAAATCTATTTCCTATTATGCGTTAAGATTTCTTTTTTCTACATGTTTTGAGTTTATGCTGCAATCACAGTGGCAGGAACTTCCTCTCACCTTCAGCACAGGCCTCACGGGCTTGACGTGCTGGTTCCTGCTGCTATGGCGATGCACGCTGCCGTCTTTGTGCGACTCGATGCCCGCAGGCACATTAGGGGGCGACAACAGGAGCTTTTTTAGCTGTGGAGGGAATGAGAGGTGTGGGATTAAAATTTAATGGCACACGATGCATTTAAAACACAGATACTACAAACAGAATCAATCCCTGATGTGTCTGCATATCAAGTTAAGTTTGCATTTGGTCTTTCAGTACACAAACACAACACCAAAAGCTCACGTATAATGTTTAAACCAGTTCTGTTCTCTAGCCACTGAAAGAACAAGACAGTTACTGGATATTCAAGAAAATCTGAAATGGAAGTCTGCCAGTCCTAAATAACCAGCACAACCAGAGAAAGCAAAGTAAGAAGAAGCAGCACTCTGTGGTTGAGTCCCTTAAGCGATTGTTAATGTGCCAACTTGGCAGGTCTGTCCATGCCTCTCAGTGTCCATTGAGGAAACCGAAGGGGCGCTGAGGGTTTCAGCTTCTGTGCACCAAACCGTTTTGGCATGCAACGGCCATCTATGCCATGAAAACATGTGCTCCACTGTCCCTGTTCCTGGTGCTTCAATGCACCCCTTGTTTCGCACACAGACTGGCCTCATTTAGGGGTTGAGGTGTAACTGTGACCATTGCCAGCAGAGGGGGCTATCAGCTCTTGGGTAAGACACTAATACCCAGACTAAACTTTGAGACTTCAGGAGGAAGCTAAACTACACTGAAACAATTCCATTGTTACGGAATCATCTAAAATGGAAATGCATCTGTCTAGACTTGCAAATTTCAGGCACTTTTTTACTGAGAATGCTAGAGTCAAAAGCGTCTGGAAAGGTTGTAAAAAGACAGTAACTTTACAATATTTTGTATCTTTAAATAATGTTAGCAAATTGAATAGTGAAAATAGCAATGCCTCTTGGTTTAATGATATATTTTTTATATACACTACTGTTAAAAGGTTTGGGGTCGATAATCTTTTTTTAATGTTTTTTGACAGAAGTCTCTTATGACTCACCAATGTTGCATTTATGTAATCAAAAACACATCAGTATTAATGTCAAATATTATTGCAATTTAAAATCACAGTTTTCTATTTAAATATATTTTAAAATGTAATCTATTCATGTAATGTCAAAGCTGAATTTTCCGCATCATCCCTCCAGTCTTCAGTGTCATATGATCCTTCAGAAATCATTCGAATCGCTGATTTTCTACTCAAGTAACATTACTGATTATTATCAAAGTTTAAAAGCACAGCATTTGAAATAACGTTTTGAAACAATACAATAGTTTGATAAATTGAATGCACCCTTGCTAAATAAGTTTCTTTTTTTTTTAAACAGCAGGTTGTATTAGGCTACTGGTATTTTTCGTACTAGTGGCACCATAAAAGTACTAGTCTCATACCCAGATAAATGTACATAATTTTCCTCAATTTAGAAATAATTTGTCCCTCCTTCAGACATCTCTTATATAATTTGGTCCTAAGTTAGCCTTTTTTGGTAACTCTATAACAAGTCCAAAAAGAGGCAATGATTATCTCCGTAATCAGATGGTGCCCTTTCATGGGCGCCAAATACAGCGATCCTAGAACAATGTGGATTGTGAAAGGCATTGAGTGAAACTTAAGACAGTCATTACTTTAAGTATTACCAATCTCTATGGTAAAAATCACAAAACACACATGACAAACTGGAAAAACAGCTACATTACAATACAGGCCAATTGTTCAGCATTAAAGGAAAAAGCAGTGAAAAAAAGGCGGGGGGAGAAGAGAGTAGAAAAGAAAAGCAGCCCAACGGGTAATGACTGTTATAACTGGTTTCACAACGTACACAGATTAAAAAGCTGGGGTTTGTGAGCTGAGAGGGACAGATAACAACACAGCATCTTATTCCAGGAAGTGGCGTCTTAAGAAAGAGATGAGCGAGAGAGAGAGAGTAGGGTCCTCTCACGAAAGATGGGAAAATGGAGGAAAGAGCGCTGCTGTAGAGGTCCATTTTGTCTCCTGAAGGATTCCAAGATCTGGGAAGTAGAAATAAGCATTCCTCTAAAAAAGTACCATGGTATTGCCATGTTTATTTGTACACTATCATGATGGTAATGTCATGGGATTTGTTGAAGTACACTACTGTTATAATAGAGTTGGTAAAACAAAAATTATTAATTATGTTTTTGAAAGATCTCTCTTATGATCATCAAGACAGCAATTTTGATCAAAAATACAGCAAAAACTGTGATATCGTGAAAGAAGAACCATCATTAATCCTTAGTCCTTTACACCAATCTTCAGTGTCACATGATCCTTCAGAAATCATTCTAATAGGCTGATTTGATGCTCAAGAAACATTTATTATTATCAATGTTGAATATAGTTGTGCTAAATATTTTTGTGTAAACTATCAGGGCTATTTAAAATAAATATATTTTGTTACATTATAAATGTCTACTGTCACCTTTGATCAATTTAATGCATATGTGTGCATATAAGTATCCATGTTATTGCCACCTGATACCATCACTTTACCATGGTACCACCATAGTACTTTCTTATAAGGCTGAGAGAAAGATAAGAGGAGTGGGATGTGTGGGAAAATGAAAGGCCAGAAAAAGTCAAAGCCAAATATCCATATAAACTGTGTCTTACATTCCACATCCCTGCCTGTGAAGAGGATTCTTTGTTAGATTGGTTGCTTAAAAAGAAACAAAAAGCCCAAAATGAGAAAAATTCAGACCTGTGTTGCCTATCATACCCATGCTGTGGGGTAGTCAGAGGCCCATCCAAATCCACCTTAAACAGGAAGGAAGGGTTCTTACTAGAGATGGTTCTTCTGTCTCTGGGCTCAGGGAGCCAGGGAGGGGCTCACTGTCCAAAGGGAGGTCATCTTCCTCCTCCTCGCCCTCCTCGGGGTCGTCCCCTAGGGAAGGGAACACAGACAGAACCCCGACTCCATCTTCAACAATGCCGTCCAGGCTGTCTGTGAGGGCAGCGAGCAGTGCCGCATTTTCTTCCTGAAACAAGAAGAAAGAAATGAAGGCAAATGCGCTGCAAAGCATAGATCAGGAGAACCTACATGTATACAGCTTGCATATGTCTAGAGTATGCCTTTCTTTTTTTAACCTATTTATAAGATTAGATTTTATTATTCATAAAAAGATTTTATTATTCATAAAAGAGGGGAAAATCAGGATTGGGGAGCATCGCAAGCTAGACTTGAACCTGCAACACCTACATGAGCACCACTGCTCAAAATATCAGCACAATGTATATTTGCACTAACCACTATGCTGTGGCTATGACTAGCAGTTAGTTTTGATCTTTCAACATTGTCATTCAGTAAAAAGTTTAGTAAACTAGGCTTTAAAGGATTAATTCACCAGAAAATTTGGTCATCATTTACTCATCCTTCATCTTCGAAACACAAATGAAGATATTTTAAATATTCTCCATTCATTCAAGTTCTACACAAACAAACCGTTCACATACCAAAACGTACAAAAAGACATTATAAAAGCACATACATTACATATACAAATATGTCAAATAGAAGCTCAAAGCTGCTTGCTTGACACCTGAGAAGCAATGAGGTTTGTTCTTGTGTCAAGCAAGGCGAGTTGGCTGATTTCACCAAGCGCAACATGTTACTGGATCAACATCTTTGTTGATCCGGAAACAACATTTTAATCAACCAATCAGATTTGAAGTTTACATTTTATGTTAAGTTTAGGCTTACAATCAGGGTTAGGTGCTTCTACACCAGTGTTATTGACCTATCATTTCCCTCTGATTTAAGGTTTACTGATATGCTTAAGATCAAAATTTGACCCAGGATCATGTCTAACTTGAGCTTCCATTATATTATTCTATATTTGACGTGCTCTATGCATGTGCCTAGATCCTAGATGCGTTTATATGTGAATAAAAGCCTTCATATAAAAACTGTGTCTCTTCTGAAGCCTTGGTTTTTTTTTTTACTTTTTGAAGCAAGAAGGTTTTGGTTGTGTGGACTTTGATGGACAAACAATAAATAAAAAAGCGAAAAATATATTCATTTGTGTTTTGAAGATGAACAAAAGTCTTATCAGTTTGGAACAACATGAGGGAGAGTAAATTATGACATGAATTTTCATTTTTGGGTGAATTAAACCTTTAGGACCTTCCCTAAATTGCACCCTCAACTCTTTAAGTCCAAACTTGACATTCTGAATGGTTTGTTGGGTAGTGAACACACAACGGCCATAAGACTGAAACATCAAGTTCACCATTTGGGACGGGGACTTACTGAGGATCTAAAACCAATCAGAGGGCAGAAATACATTGAGCAAACTAGATTTTTAATAACCCCTAACTTTATGTTTAACTTATCAGAACAATCTATATGTGCACAATACAGATGATGGCTCCCACCTCAAATAGCTCTGGGTCTCCAGCACTGTACTGTATGGATGCAGGGGAGTGATCTGAGTGCTCGTTGCACCAATGAAGCTCACTGAGGCAGTTCACTGAGTCAAAATCACTGGCGTCCAGCTGCGAGAGGTCAAAGTCAGGGAAGTCAGCATCCAGGCGGTCTGAGCAGACCTCCTCTTCCCCATACTGAGAATGAAAAAAGAAGAAAAAAAATGATATGTCAAAAGGCCAACATCAGAGGACATCTTAAAAGAATGCACTCCGCAGTAAACACTGGGAAATCAATAGACATGCCGTGACTGTGGAGATCCTGAGCTCGTAACAGTCATCTGAATTAGTACTAACCCTCAGCACAACTTCATTACGACTAATGAACTGAGAGTTTAAAGAAGACGAAAAGCTGACCCTGGATTAAGCAATGGTTGCACATTCTGGATTCAAAAACCACAGCTATGGGTTTTTGGGTGTGCTGTGAGAGGGAACTGCTAAGATATATGTTGCATACGTTAGGAATGTCACAATGGTCACACAACAACAGACTAGTTTTAGATGGGGTTTTTGTCGGTTTTAGTTTTGATTCGCTTTCTTTATTTAATCAGCTGACTTTAGCTGTTGAAACCCTTTTACGGTAAAAACCTCTCGCAGGAATCGTGCCTTTAAAGCAGCGCTGCTGTAGCTAGGCACGGTTTTGTGAGTGTTTCATGCTAAAAATAGTTTTGAAAATCACTTTTCTCAAGACCCCTGCTTTCTGTTCCATGATGCTGCGCTCCGTCGAACCGCTTTTGAACATGCATCAGATAGGGGTCAGGTGAACCCAAACCAGTTTAATTATAGAGCTACTTTAAAACAGATTAGTTGACTAGTTGTTCAGGCAACTTACAGGCTAGTTGATTTTAAATATATATGCAGTTTTTCATATACTCAACACGTGTAAAGAGAGAGAAAATGTGTGTGTGAGTGAGAAAAACTGTGCGTGTGTATGTGTGTGTCTGTGTCAATAAGTACTGTGAGAAGGGAAGTGGTCTAAACCCCAGGGGTACAGCAGAAAACCACACATGCCTTAATATCTCCATGCGAGCGATGGAGCTTTGCATTTTGCTCTCGGATCATTTGGCTAGTGTGTGTCTGCTTGTAGAGAGGATACCTGGAGGACACCTGGTGTGATGCAGCCTCGGTTTACAGGAGGCCGTAGCATGAATATTCTACAGGGCCGCTGCGATGCATTTTTGATGACTGCTTGCACAAATTCTCCCCTCTCTGTTTCACAAAGCTAATGATTGCACTAATGCACTTATTCAGTTCCCTTTATTTTCTTATACTAGGCCTGGTCAAGCGGGTGCAAAAATGCACAGGCAACTTACAGGGCACCATTTACGTCTGTTCGCCAAAACGTTGTTTTAAAATGCAGTAAATCACATGGAATCAAACAGCAAAGATTTCTCTAAAGCACCTATTACCAGCTGCTGAGCGCTGATGAAATGAGGTCACATACTGTAGCACATACCTCTGCACCGTTTTAGCCCAATCTTATTATATCTGCAGCATTTTAATCTGCTTCACTAAGCTATTGTTGAAAAATTCTTCAGATGAAATCTGGTGTTGAAAACAATGAGACAAGAGAATGATACTAATACATACACCAGTAATTTATGAGTTGAAGTGATTTATAAATGATATGCAAAAATGATTTTAATATTTTTTATTGAAAAAGCATTTTTATTAGATTGATTACGCTCACTTATTCTGCATTGATGTGGTCAAAAATACAGTAAAACAGTAATATTGTGAAATATTACAGTTTAAAATAACTGTTTTCTATTTATACGCATGTTAAAAAGTAATTTATTCCTTTGCCGGTAAAGCTGAATTTTCAGCATCATCCCTCCAGTCTTCAGAGTCACATGATCCTTTAGAAACCATTCTAATATGCTGATTTAATGGTAAAGAAACATTGTTATAATACTTTTTTTAAAAGGACCTCTTGCTGGATGTTGAATGTTGTGCTGCTTGATAATTTTGTGTGTTTTTCAGGATTCTCTAATGAATAGAAAGTTCATAAAAACAGCATGTATTTGAAATATACATATTTTTTAACACTATAAATGTCTTGACCTTCACTTCTGATTAATTTAATGTGTCCTTTCTGAACAAAAGTATTAATTTCTACAAAAAAATGTGTCTGATTGCAAACTTTTGAATGGTAGTGTATAATAATAATAAGAATGATAATAATAGGCCATTATAATTTGTTTAGCAATCTGTAGTTTTTGTATTTAGAAACCTGATTGGATTATCTTATTAGTCTGTCTCTAATTATACAGTGAGATGCATTTATGAAATGAATGCATGTTTGAATCAATGTCAAAATGAATCACAGCAGTAAGGCTCCTGCAAATGCGACATATTACAAGACAGAAAATCCCTTCCTACCTGCAGCATTTTAAAGGGACTACTTGAGATGCCCTGAAGGTGTTGTGCATGTGCACGCATGTGTGTATGAATGCAAGCGTAATGATGAAGGTGTTCGCCCATAATCCAACATGCACACAGAATATGCAAACACACACACACTCTTAGCACTCTCTTCGCATCCCCCACACATGCCACTGACTCATCTCCGTCCTTTGAGACCCCCTCCCCAGAAGCACGAGAGCTCCGGCTAATCAATCTTTTTTCCCCAACCTTTTTATTCTCTCTTGCTCTCTTTTTCTGTGTTATGGAGAGTCTCAATATCAATCAATAAAAAGCACCTTGGGCTCTGAAGGTTTAAGGTCACAAGCGCGAGTGTGAATGCTGCAACGGTAGGGCATGGCGGTATGGTGGTATACCATTAAACAGGAGTGACTATGCTATTCCGGTTATACTGTCAGCATATCCATGTGACCATCAATATATACATTACATATCAATATATATATATATACATATATATCAATTTCAAGTATGCAAACTATATTATATGTAGTGTTACAGTGATATAAAATTACACATATTGTGATATTTATACCAGAAAAATCTGGGTCAAATTTCCCACCCCTATGCAAATACAAACAGAGCCACGGAGCTCCATGGCTGCTGAAGTTCCAGAGAAGCGGCATATGTGACCTCTTATCGGATGCACACGTTCCATGAAAAAGAGCAGCAGTGGTGCTGTTCACACGTGCTGGAATCGTCTGCATAACTCACACGCTGATAAAACCACCGATTCACCCCATTAACAGAGTCGGCCGTACCCAGACCTCTCTGCATTATCATGCTATTATGAGGAGACAAAAAGCAGTCACATTTTCAGTGCACAAAAAAAAAAGATATAACACCAGTTAGTGCTGGACTGATGCTATTAAATGAGCAAAAGTTAATGAGCGTAGCTGACCTACTCAAGGAAAAAGCGGTAAGGACTAATCAGTGAACTGTGTAGTCAAGAGTGACCTTTCCATTCACTCTCCTTTAAAAAAATCTCTCATAACAAGAAAGGTCATTACACATAAAAATCAGGCAGTGAGGGGAGATTTGCGTATGTATCTGACGTATAAGAGTATGCATAGCAAGCCCGAGTTCAAGGGCACACCGAGATAACTCGAAAGCACGTACCAGCATATAGGTTGACTGCATCCCCCTGCACGTTACAAAAAGCGACTCTAGCCATGTGGTGCAGGAGTACTTGATCTTCAAAACACAACCATACAAGGTTGACCCACTGTTGACAGTGTACTGTCAGTCCCTGGGCATCTTTTCAAGGTATCTGGGGAATTTTATGAATACATTTAAGGATAATTAGAGGCAAAGTATGTAAAAAGCAAAGAAAAAAGAAAAGACACAAAGTGTGACCTTTAGTTTGTTTGTCATTTCCTACTGCAGGGCGATCACATGCAGCATTTGAGACAGAACTGGTTATCTGGGATTTCTGTTATGGATGGATAGATAAACAGACTGATTGACTGATTGATCCGAGCACAATTCAGTTACATCGCTATTCTAGTAAAGCTGCAGGTTACTCATTCATTCCTTGCATTTACGAGCTAATAGGCTCTTATCTGGGTGCCCTGTCCCCTCTGAGCCTACTGCTATCTAAGATGTGTTATATATAGCTGTTATCCTCAGTCTCATGACTGGCTCTTACACAAGCTGCTTGTGACGGGCCAGGCTTTAAATGCTGCCCATGCCAAATGCAGATGGAACTAGTGGCTCTCTCCTAAGCCTTCCTCCCCAGAAACAAAGAGACAGACATGCACACATGCGGCCCTTTGAGACACATCCTGCTTGGGCTGTTAAATGGATTCCCTCAAGACTCAATCCATAAAAACCTTGGGTGTAGTGGCTAGCCGGCCTCAAGCAGGAAGGATTTCGTAGCACCATTTCTTCAGAAGCAACGGGTTCACAAGGTGCACAATACATCTTGTCAACTTAAACATCCTCACTGACTGTTTGACTTTCGCTCACATGACGGTAAATTAAATAAAGATGTTAGACCACAACTCTCCTAAACGAAACCCCAAATTGGTGGCTAAACTGAAACAGGAGCGATTAAATTAGCTCTTCACATATAGTCTTTAGAGGAGATTTCCGCCAAGGCCCTTACTGCAAAAACCAAATTAACAGCGGACCGATAGAAGTAGGGCAGTTAAAGGAAGATCTGGGGCACTTGTGTACAGTTGAATGAGACCGATAAAAGGCAGATTCATGACACCTCATTGGCCAAGTCTCAGGTCTGGCAGGAACCTTTCTTTTCTATCCATCTAGGAATTAACTGTCTGCAGCGCACACAACCTTGCTATCCCAGCAGGCCACCTTTATCTTGTCTGTTCTGAAACCAGCCTAACCCTTTAAATTTAATGCTTATTGAACCCATTCATCCTTCAGACCTTTGCTAACAATTCCCATGTAGTAAATTTCCTCACACTCTCTCTCAAGACGTCCTATAGTCAAAGTTTCGCAACCAACTGTTGAGACATTGCTCGATGTAATCAAAAATTACAAAAATTTAATTTACGCCTCATTTTACCACCATTTCATCATGTTATCACCCTTAACCTTATTGAGTCAATGGGACTGACATAATTAGATGTGGATTTAGATAGGGCTGAAATGATTCCTCGAGTAACTCGAGTTACTCGAATTGAAAAAATCCTCGAGGCAGATGATTTCGTTTAGTTCATTAACTACACACGGATGTTGCAGAAATCAATTTTTTGTGTTTAAGAACTCTGAGTATGCGCGGATTGCGGTTAAATCCGCGGTTCAGGTGGGTAAACATCCCCAAAACTGCGGGTGGATGAGAGAAATCATTAATGTGTTGATTTTAATTAAGACGCGGAACTCATTTCACGGTAAAACGCAATGCATGTGTCGCTCTTTAACTTTCGTTTTCAGCTCATGTCGAGATCAAAGACCGCAATGCGAGAGAGATTGCCATCAGCACTGCTAATATCATTTAGTCTCGCTATTTTTAAATGAAGACAACTGTGTGTTGAGCTTCAGGATACGACACTGAACATTTAGGACTAGGTTTCATTTGCGGCAGTTCGCGGGCAGCTCCAAGTATATGTCTCTGCAGGTTAGGCGTTACCTCATCAGTGGGTGTGGCCATAAACAGAGGGCCGTTTTCCACTGTGTTACCTGATTTGCCCACGTCACAGTGTGGGTAGGGATTAGGGGTGGGGTCGTATGAAGGGGATCATTTTCATTGCGTGATTTATAAACACCCATCAATTTGAAAACACCACGAATATAGAAACACCCACTCTTGTTCCGCAGAGACCTCATACAGATATGTAACGGGCAATATTTATAGCTACTAACTTAATAAAACAAGCTGTGTTACAATGATGAATATGATCTGTATGTGCGATGTTGGCTACTTTATCTGAATTAAACACAAACTCATCTCTCACGTGTGCTCATGTTCCAGCAGTTACTCCTCCGTGTAATGTAGAGGTTTTTAACCCGTTTAGGTTATTAAAAACGTGTAATTTCGTCAAAGAAGATCTGTTTTAAAGCAACCTACTTCAGTGTAGCTAATATGTGACGATAGCATCGCGCTTACACTGAGGATTTGAGTGTGTGACGATCGGGTGCGGATGGATGGTTTGTTTTTAACAGCGGATTCGGTGACGTTAGAGCTGATCCCTGCATCTCTAGTGTGACCATCTCAACTCTTGTTCTTATTTCAAGTTATCTTCCTGTCCAATATTTTTTGCTTCTTACAAGCCACACTGAAGACAGTAAAGGCTTATGTCATGCCTGAACTGAAGCTGAAACTTTAAAGTTAAGTTGCACAACATACATGCGATGTTTAGGCTTTGTTGCTATTTATATTAATATTATTTTGGTTTATTGGTTGTAGGTTTAGTTTAAGGCTGAAATATATTTTCCTTTTTAAAGTAATTTGAAATTGATTTTTATAATGTGGCAATTGAATGCATTAAAATTAGTTATTTTCACAGTTATTAATGTATGCAATTTCAGCAATAAAACTTTATTTTTCTAAAAAGAAAACAAATTAGATGTTAATTTTAAGATACCTGTCTTATTTTCTCTTATATATTTAGTTTTGCTCTTTAATAAAGAAAAAAGTAATTATTATCCGATTACTCGATTAATCGATGGAATAATCGGTAGAATACTCGATTACTAAAAGAATCGATAGCTACAGCCCTAGATTTAAATGATTCATGGCCACTTTTAACTAATCAGATATTCTCAAATATAACTTCTAAATATTAACCGCCTACTTTAATAGGAGACAAATCTGCATCAACACTCGCTGTATATCTTTCAACTTGTTATTCTCTAAAAAAAAAACATTTCAACATTAACTTTGACAAGTCTGAAACTGTGTACTGTAAGTTTTTTGAGAGGCAACCCAACAGCCACAGAGCTCAATTTTAATCCTGTTTAATTGTTTTCAGATTAGCCGTCAAACTCGTCTATATCTTCTAGCCTGAGACAGGTAGCAATTCCAAACCAAGGACATTGTACTGGTCCGAGTGAGATGCTATTATGCAGAATGTCTGAGAGCTGGTGCCCTCGAACACAACCCCACCTTTAGCCAGGTAGAACAGTAATGAGATCTGATTAGAAAGCGGATTCTGTGCTTAGAGAAAGGACTTTGATAGACTGCCAGATGAGTTGTGACTTTAGATTCTCATGGGAAATGGAAAATAGGCTTAAATGTTTAAAATCTCCATGTCCAAGACCCAACTTGAGAGAAGATCCATTAAAAGCATTACTATTTATAAATGCATCTATGTTTAATTTGAAATAACTCCCTTATAAACAAATCGTTAATGGTAGACAATATGTAAAGTTCATATCATTTGATTATTCTCTTTGCTTTCTTCATTTTTGGTCACATGTGATGTCTAATGCATGACGGTTATTATTTCAGCCTGATTATTCTTAACTGACATCACTTGATAATCCATAGACACTAAAGGCATGTTTGTAAGTCCTTAATGAGATTTAGAGGTGTAATAAGGAACCTAGTTAGAAGTTAGGAGAGGCCAAACATCACAAGGGTTAATTTAAAAGAACTGCCACAAGAAAGTGGGATTTTTGGCTGCAGTGCGAAAACAATTCTTTAATAATATTTCATAGTGTCACTGGCACACAGTTCATAAAGTTGGTCAAGATCAGTGTTACCTCTAGCCTGGATGCCAGCCGAATTTAGCCCTGCCCACAAAAATTTTTGCCGGGCAATTCGGTCTGGTCTGGATCCATAGAGGAGTTATTATGCCCGAACAGAAACTGTTCGGACCAATGAAATTGTCAGGGCGGGCTTTAGACGATTATGGACAGACGATCAACAGTAACGTAATCATCCACGTCATCAAAGGCGCTTTGGGTTGAATTTGCTCTTATCGTAAACGGAGAACTTGTTCGTATATGCATTCCCCTTCACTATTTCTCTCAGAAACGATGATCGTGTTGGTAAGTACTTTGTGTATCCTTTAATTCTTTTATTACAATACTGGCAAAGATCGTTTACACTCATCTTTTTCTTGTAACGTTACTTAATTCAGCGTGCGTGCAGACAGGGTTGCCACGTTTTTTTGCAATGTCGCGCACAATTGCTACTCAAAACTATAGCCCAAAACAATAACTTTCTGGGGGGTTCTCCAGAAAAAAATGGCAAAATATGTTATTTTGGCAAGGTTGCCTGCTAAAATTCGCATTCCTGGGTTTATATAATCACATAATTGGGGTTGCTTCAACCCGCGGACATGGAGAAAAACACGGACTTAACAACACAGTGCAGTTGAGTTCTGTTGACATTTGACAAATAACGTTACGCGTCGCTCCTTTGCTCTGATTGGTTGTAGGTCTATCCAATTGAGGTCTTTCCTGGCTCGGTTGAAACACGCCCCATAATCACAGCCCAATGGAGCGGTACCAGACTCATATTCTGACTAGAATTGAGTATGACCACGCCAGGCTATGTTACCTCTGTAAGTCATAATCTTTCTAAGAAATATTTCCAGAAAGTCTTTCAGGTCTGGTTCATTATAATGCTGTGTATGTCCTCATACTGACTGACAGCAGTATTCTTAAGAGCTCAATCCGTGAGGGCCTCGGGTGTTATGTACTTCAGTTGAATAACAGGGCCACATTAATCATAGCTTGATAACATAATATTCATAACACTCTTAATATGCACTTATCATTTAAGACATTAAATATGGTAATGCTGCACCACACCAGTCATATGGCTGAAAAATGGTGAGAAAGAATGTGTTTGCTTGTTGGTAAAGGGGTCATAAGTGCATAACTTATTGGCATTTTCTGCCTAAATATCATCGCTGATGTCTAATTCATTCAAGCCCACTGATCTAAAAATAGGTGTTTTGGTTAGATGATCCTAATAGGACAGGCTGCTGCCAGCATTCGTATTTCCATCAAGTCATCTCAGAGAGCGGGTAACCATGGGGAGGGGGTACAGGGATGCTTGAGCACTTAATAGAAAATCACAGCAACTGTTATTCATTTACAGCTACTCTCATGCTCCGGAAATTTGCTATTCCTATCATGTCAGATCATCATTGTGTCTCAGTGTCTGTCAGTGTCCAAGTAATGAATCTGTTCTCTAGTCCTGTAATCAAAAAATTGATTAGGGATGTGCAAAAGTGCATATTTATAAAAAAAATTGTCAAGTTTTAATCTTAGGCTGAGATGCAGAAACAAAATCCCAAACCACCAAAATTATATCCAAAATACATGCTTGTTTATAGCTGTGGTGAACACTGAGACAACTTGAAAGGCAAAAGTAAGTTTTATAGGTATTGCTTGTATCATACAAACTATTACGCGCTACCAAAAAGACTCTGTTACTGCTAATCTTCTGTAACACATGCCTATAAATCCACATCTCAGCCTTAATTCATGTAATTATACATATAATAGTTATACATTAAACTGCATATATACACATAATATTCTTGTCTTAACTATGGCTGCTAATAGGGACATAATCTCTATCTTAAATATCTGACATTCAGTCACTGGGAAACCAAAGCTCTCAAGGTCACTCACAGTTCAATATGCATACCACAGCAAACATGAAACCATACCCAGCACTGATGTAAATATAGGCACCAGTGCATACATTAGAAGTCAATGCATGCCTGCAGTACACACACAAAAAAAAACATAACTGAGAAATCATCAGGAGATCCAAAAGGTAGTCAGCAATTCTCTCCTCTGCTTCTAACCTGGATCCATTTCACTGACACAATGAGAGCACTAGTCTCGGGTTTCAGAGCCTTGTATAAGGTTGTTGAATGGTGGTGTCACATTTTCCTGCACAACGCAATGCAGAGACTTTGTCAAAAGACTGTAGGTGAGCAACCCCTTATTATCTCCAACGGGGGTCCGCCGCTCCTCAGACTGAGGTAATTTTACCTGCAGTCACGACTGTGGGTGAGGGGGGCTGCAGGACAATACAAGCACTGTTTCCAGGCAGAAACCAGGCAGCTGTATCTTAGGTAATTTAAACAGCCAGAGAGAAATATCAGACTCACCTTGATTAGAAATGACCAGCTGAGTTTGATAAAGATGTGAAAGTAAAACAAGGCGAAATGCTCTCATTGGATTACGGATAGAGCTGCTCTCATTGTGTCTAATGTGTTCAATCTGTCTAGCTGACATAGATGAGATGAAGGGAATATGTTCAATTACACCTGAGAGAGAGAAAGTTAAAAGAAGGAAGAATAAGATGCAGGGAGACGAAAATGCAAAATTAGTCTTTTCAGAGTTGGGTGGCCACAGACAGATCATGATGCCTGAGGAAGATGGCATCAACCCATCTTGTTTCTAATTCACTGGGAGCAGTCAGTGTCTGAGCTCTTAGTAGACGTGCATGGCTGTAATTAAATCAAAATGCTTTTCTTGCTCACTCTGCTTGAGCATGATGGCAGGTAGAGTGACCATTCCCTGCAAGCCGGGAATGAGGTTAACCTGAGGCTGTGATGTCCTTGGCATTATTCTCCATGATGCATATTTCATATTCCACTGTGTTCCTAGACAGGTTTGCTCCAGAAAACACCAGCCCTCATTTGGGAATCAAAGTGGGAAAGCCTTAAGTGGGAAAGCACACACTACTGCAGCATTTCATGCAGTTTTGCAGTGACCATACACAATATAGATAATGCATGCTGCATTGATAGGTGTTTTGCAGTGAGATTGGCGTAATAGGATTACAAGTCCCTTGTTTCCATCTGTTGCGAAGGTCATGAGTCTGGGTCAAACAGTAACAGCTCTCGGCCACCACTAGGGGCCAAAGTCCTTTGTAAACAATCCCTCCATTTAACCATGTAGACAACATGTGCCTTGACATGATGGAGAACACTTTATAGCAGTTATATATAGTTGCCTGGTATCTTTTTCAGAGCTTGCACATAAACCTGCATGCAGTGTCAAGGAGAGAACCATGGCTCATAGTAAGTGCCACTCTGCTGTAGGACTTTGCCTCAGATAAAGAACCACTAATTCTTCCTTCGACTGCACCAATAACATGAGTGTGCATCTCCAAGACTAAATATGGGAAAAACATTTCCACTGCAGTGGTCCAGTGGTTGCTCTCCAGCTGTCCCTTAGGAGAATGTTCCAATGTAGTGAAGTGAAAAAAGGCGAGAGAGTTAAACATTAGTTTCTGAATTCCACCAGGCTAAGCACAGCATGGTGGTTATTCAAAGGGGACAAAAGAACAAGGCTAAGACCATTGGTACTAAAAACACTATCGTGCAGAATGTCATGGCTACTGCTATTAATCTTGTACTCCAGTTTCTCTTGCCGCTGGCGAAGAAATCAAGGTAAAGAATATTCCCATCTCTATTTTAGAGGGTCACTCTGCAAGCACAGGGTTTGTTTTGAAATCCAATAATAGACCGAAATGCAGAGATGACCTTTGCTTCCTGCATCCAATGGTTGAAAGGACAGTTCTCAGACAACTGTTCAAGTTGCACACACATCTATGCGGCAGTGCCCTGATGTGAGTGGTCATACAAAATTTAAACATCTAGTTATACAGGTCCTTCTCAAAAAATTAGCATATTGTGATAAAAGTTCATTATTTTCCATAATGTAATGATAAAAATTAAACTTTCATATATTTTAGATTCATTGCACACCAACTGAAATATTTCAGGTCTTTTATTGTTTTAATACTGATGGTTTTGGCATACAGCTCATGAAAACCCAAAATTCAAAAATCTCAAAAAATTGCATATTTCATCCGACCAATAAAAGAAAAGTGTTTTTAATACAAAAAAAGTCAACCTTCAAATAATTATGTTCAGTTATACACTCAATACTTGGTCGGAATCCTTTTGCAGAAATGACTGCTTCAATGCGGCGTGGCATGGAGGCAATCAGCCTGTGGCACTGCTGAGGTGTTATGGAGGCCCAGGATGCTTCGATAGCAGCCTTAAGCTCATCCAGAGTGTTGGGTCTTGCATCTCTCAACTTTCTCTTCACAATATCCCACAGATTCTCTATGGGGTTCAGGTCAGGAGAGTTGGCAGGCCAATTGAGCACAGTAATACAATGGTCATTAAACCATTGACCAGTGGTTTTGGCACTGTGAGCAGATGCCAGGTCGTGCTGAAAAACGAAATCTTCATCTCCATAAAGCTTTTCAGCAGATGGAAGCATGAAGTGCTCCAAAATCTCCCGATAGCTAGCTGCATTGACCCTGCCCTTGATAAAACACAGTGGACCAACACCAGCAGCTGACATGGCACCCCAGACCATCACTGACTGGCATTTCCTTCTCCCCAGTCTTCCTCCAGACTCTGGCACCTTGATTTCTGAATGACATGCAAAATTTGAGCGACAGTCTAGTGCTGCTTCTCTGTGCCCAGGTCAGGCGCTTCTGCCGCTGTTTCTGGTTCAAAAGTGGCTTGACCTGGGGAATGCGGCACCTGTAGCCCATTTCCTGCACACGCCTGTGCATTGTGGCTCTGGAATTTTCTACTCCAGACTCAGTCCACTGCTTCCGCAGGTCCCCCAAGGTCTGGAATCGGTCCTTCTCCACAATCTTCCTCAGGGTCCAGTCACCTCTTCTCGTTGTGCAGCATTTTTTGCACACTTTTTCCTTCCCACAGATTTCACATTGAGGTGCCTTGATACAGCACTCTGGGAACAGCCTATTCGTTCAGAAATGTCTTTCTGTGTCTTACCCTCTCGCTTGAGGATGTCAATGATGGCCTTCTGGACAGCAGTCAGGTCGGCAGTCTTACCCATGATTGCGGTTTTAAATAATGAACCAGGCTGGGAGTTTTTAAAAGCCTCAGGAATCTTTTGCAGGTGTTTAGAGTTAATTAGTTGATTCAGATGATTACGTTAATAGCTCGTTTAGAGAACCTTTACATGATATGCTAATTTTTTGAGATAGGAATTTTGGGTTTTCATGAGCTGTATGCCAAAATCATCAGTATTAAAACAATAAAAGACCTGAAATATTTCAGTTGGTGTGCAATGAATCTAAAATATATGAAAGTTTAATTTTTATCATTACATTATGGAAAATAATGAACTTTTATCACAATATGCTAATTTTTTGAGAAGGACCTGTATAGTCAACTTATGACTTTTAAATAAAGGAAAAACACTGTTTTGTCTATTCAAGTCAAAAAGACGTCATGTCTTGAGAATGTAAACACACAAACAACTGCCTAAACAAGGTACCATGCTTTAATTCATATTTTACCGACATATAGACTTTAAATGGGAAAAAGGTGTAGCTTTGCAAAACAGGAAGTAGACAACGGGTTGCCAATCTTGCCCCTGGAGAGCTACCTTCCTATAAACGTCAGTTCCAACTCTACCTTTGCCATAGACAGGCAAAATATAACTGCTGTGCCATCAACAAGAGACCTTTGAGAAAAGTTCGTCCATACTGTTCATCAAATTGTCTGGCAACTGCATGTATGCTCTTACTTTTCGATCCAATAAGGCAGTTTAGCTTGCTTAACCTTCTCCCCAAATACTCGCCACTGACTATCTGAGTCAGCACTGCTGCATGTGGTCTTCAGGCAAATCTTGAGTGGTCCACAGGACATCTCTGCACTGGCTTTCTGGGTGAGCTCTGAAGCGGGAAGATGACTCACCCTGAATTTCTAATGCTCAAACAGAAGGCAAAGCCATCTGCCAGCCCTCATCTTTAAGCCATTGCTTTAGCAGCAAGCAGAGTTTGTTACTGTGCGATGTTCCGACATGAATTGTAAGTTAAGTGTATGTTGTCTCCCGGCCTTTACATGCTGCCTGTCTCAGAATCTGAGCAAATATTAAAGTGATAAATAAATAACAGAGCTTACCACTAGCCAAATAACCAATAGTGATGCTCACAGCATTGCTGGTGCTTAACTGGTGGAAAGGTTTATCAGTCACAACATACTGCATTTGGACCTTTACGTATTAAGGTTATAAAGGATAATTATTGTTGGGTGATTCTTCCACTTCAATTTCCCTCTGTGATAATGGGAGGGAGATTTCATGTCAAGGACATTACACCAGCTTAACACATGTGCTAGGCTCAACCCCCAAACAGAGGGGGTACTCAAGGTTGTGAAAGATTGGCTGCAGTGCTAGGAATCATTCCGACCATAGGAATAACACTGGTTCCTTCCTGTTTTTAGCTGCATTCTTACAAGGTGAATTGGAAATTTCACTATCCACACCCCTTTGGTGGTGCAAGGTTAATCGATTTCCCAAAGGTTTTCCAAACCCTATACTGTACTACACAGGATACAAAGAACCATTAATTTACAATTAAGCCTCTTTATCTGACAGTTCTGACATGGAGAGGTTCAAGAGAGGAATATCATCTCCTTCATTGTTTTCTTTCCTTAGTTACGGAAGCATTTCTAAACGGGTATGGAATGTTTGTGACAGCTAAACCTCTATAAATGCAGGAAAGCCTTAAAATGTACTATGACGTTCCCCAAATAAGAAGTTCTTTTTTTTCTTATATCGTGTGCCCTGTATATGAAGTGTATCAATATTGTTTCCTTTCATTCCTTGAAACTCATTATTTAGAAGAGCGGCTATGTGAGGCCCCCTCATTGCATTTACACTATGTACACTCAACCATGACTGTTCAAAGCCACACTAATTCCAAGAGAATAAATTGTCCCTTTGACAAATTGTTATTAATTCTCATTTTGGCAGCCCACCAAGACAAACCCTTCCACCACATTATTAGGGACATTTATGTAGCATTATGTAGTTCATATTATCTTTCTTGTTTCCAATCCGATCCTTTAGGGACCAGATTTGTTTCAAATCTGGAAACCCAAATCTTTTGGGTAGACATATCAGCAACACAGTTAATGAGTATAAATTTAGAGTTACTCAGTCTCTGATTCATGTGTTAAATGCTTAAAATGTTTGTTAGTCTATCAAAAGCTGCCAGGTATCATTCTGAAGCCAGACTGCCGGTCTGCCACCTGCACTCTTTCCTCAGTGTGAGTGCGAGTACATCGGATTTGTACTCCATATCCCTTGAAAACCTGCAGTGTTAGTCTCAGCATTCCTCCTGGATAAGGTCAGGTCTTATTGGTGCAAATATCAGGATCTTTAGCTTGGGACTACATGAGTAACAGATCTCTCCAAATCTGTTGGCACGGAATGGAGAAAAAAATCCAGTATTAGGGTAACAATCAAGCGACTTCAAGCGCAAAACCCCACCAACCACATCTTAAAGTCCACCCTTGGCAGTATCAGATTAATGTGATTTTCTCCTCTAGCAGTACCCATTAATAATAAAGACTAGAAGAGCAGGCAGTGAATGCATGTTTTATTTCAAACAGCACAGTCTTCAATGTATTGTGCATCACTTGAGCCACATAATAAAAGCCTTTAATAGCTCCTAATGCTCAGCTGATCTCAGACTGGGCTCTCAAATGGAAAACAAAGAGCTTTAATTCAGCACAGGTTTGTACTGTGTAATCCATGGCCTCGCTTTCTCCCCCAGAATCCTCTATAGCTTTTGTTGTGCTGCTGTGATAAGGAACATGAAAACACACAGGGAACTTGTTCATCTTTGAGGATCTAACATCAGTGAAGTGGAGCAAGCACTCCAAGGCCACCAAGTGAAAAAGGAAAAACTTTAATGGGCTTTGACTGTAGTCTTTGAACTTCTTTGGTAGATTTTCAGTTTGGATGGCTTTGCCCTGTTGTAGTGTGATAAGGGACTGACTATGAGATTTGTTGATCGTGCCAAAATGCTCTGACCCATTCATTGTCTCATAGTAATTCAATGAGGTTTGGTGTGTTTAGCTACTGATGCCTAAACTTGTTGCTGAGAAACTAAAGTGGGACAAGGCCAAGCCTGGTAACAGATTTACAAACAAATCCACAATGGTTCTTGGTGGTGATTAATCTCAATCCATTCAGTCCTTCAGCATTCAATTCACAACAGACATCGGAACTGGCTTTTACATATGAAAATAGTCTTTCTACCCATTTTAAAAGTACAAGTTTCATTAAAAATAAAGGTTATGTCACACAGGTTCACACTTCACATCATTTGAGTGCTGTCGAGTACATGCTGACTAAGTGAAACTCTATTCGTCAAGGTTTAGGCCATTTCTCTGCAGCTTTTCTGTCACAGATGGAGGACGTGACTACAGGCGTACAAGTCCTTCCACTGCCATCTGACCAACTGATTTGTAGAATGACTGATTAATTCCTTTAGTGGTCAGTTCCTGCCTTTGCATCTTACCAGGGCCCTCAATTCAGCTGCTTTGGTCTCATGTAAGAGAATGAAAGACTAGAGGCGCTCATGTCCTTAGCCGACCCACGTACACGTGACTGAAGTTAGAGCTGCGTGAGGCAAGAGGTACAAGGGAGTGGGGGCATAGGGAATTGGTAAAAGAGCAAATGCTAAAAGGAAACAGAGATCAGAGCATCAGCAAACAGCAAAGCAAGTAGGCCAAAGCAAAAGCTGGATGCTTTCTATGGACAATTTTCTCCCCCACTTCTCAGCCTCTCACTATATCCCGGCACCATTACAAGGTGCATCACGTTTGTTCTTTCACAGCTCACTGCTCTTGCTCTCTCGCCCCCCGCCCCACATCTCCAATCCTTTTCATTCTTCTGCATCACAACAGCAGTCTGTGAGCTGCTATCTGCAACACTTGTGTCTAACAGACAGCTGTCACCTGAGGTGACTCCAGATTCCTTTTTGGGCTCCTAGCCCAAAGCGGGACATCACCTACCAAAATTCTGCTGATGCCCGCAAAGCAATAAGGGCAAACTCTGTGCAAGGACACTATGTGCTCTGTCTTGCGGCAGCCAGATCTGCATTACCTGTACTTCCGCCATCTGGTCTTAGGCCTTTAGAAAGTGCTTCTCTTCTACCAAGACTACCAAGACCTATTACACTTGTACGGCCCAGATTCTTTTTATGAGAATCTCACAAACACCTCATCTCCTCTTCTACTTGTCGTTTCTCTGGATATAAGCCAAAACAAATCCATTGTTGATGCCATTCTTTAATCTCGCCCTCAATCATGATTTTCAATTACACTATTGGAAGTCGCTTAATGAATATTAACACATTGTTACACCTGAAAAATTATGTTAATTGGACAATGAAATGGATGGAGAGTGCCTAGAGAGCCCTTAATAGAAGAAAACAGAACATAAGGCCAGAATATGCCTTAGAGCAGCTGGTAATGCACCAAATGACTCTGTAATTACTGTAACCATAAATGACTGAAATGTAGAAATATGAACTGCATAAAACATTAAGCTATGATCAAATTACTCAATATATCCTCTGTGTTGGTTTGAACACCCATCACAGTTGTAATGCTGAATGGTCATTTCATTATAAATGCATTTAATTAAACAAAGTGCGCTTCCAGACATCTGAGGCCTGCCGCTATCCCCTTGCAGCCATACGACCCCTTCCTTTACAAAGCCACTGGCGATCTTCATTACTTCATCGGTTCCCAAGCTGTAATTCACTCAGTTAAGTGATGGCCCTGTCAACAGTCATCTAAGGAGAATCACATCCTTTAAAAATGCAAAAAATCAGCATAGTTAGAACAGAGTATTAATTTGCTTTCACTTTCTAACTCTTGATCCTGTTATCTCAGGGACCTTTGGCCACTATCGTATCCATATCTTCAAAGTCGGAAGCAATAATTCTGAAACAAGTCAGCAGTTTTTTTCTAACAATAAAAGGCAGGCTTTTAGGCTCATGATTCAGATAACACGTACTGTAAAACAAGACACAAAAGTAGGGATAGGAGACGGTTTAGATTCCTCTTAATGATTTCAGTTCCTTCACGGTTCCATTAACTATTCTGTTAGTACTTGTAAGGAATAAATATTTTACAATATGAAATTTCTTGGCATGAGATCATTTAAAAGTTTGTTTAATACAGTTTGTTTAAATCCAATCCAGTAACTGGCCTAAGCTATTTATTACAACAATACTATACAAACAAAATGTTAGTAACTGCGCGCAGTCTCACAGTGTGTTTCTATTCACACCAGAGGACAAATTCATTGTATTTTCTTTTTTATGTTAAACTTCGAATAAGAATAATTGTTTCCCAACCCTAGATGTAAGACTTGCACATAAACACACAAAAAGCAAAAGCATTAAATACTTTGTTTGCAATAAATCCAGAGGCTGCGATGTTTAATGAATGCTACGAGGTCATAACAGATGCTGTTCTTTCCTCCTGAACGTGTGCTATTTATGCTTGTCCAGGTCTAGTCCGTTGACACGCAACAGAAGATATTACGCTGCCCACACTCACACTCCCTGTCCTCAATGAATCCTGTCACTCACACACTATGGCAGACTTATAGCTAATCCTTCACAACCTGCAACTGCCATTTTGGGAGATCCTAGCATGTTTTGAACCAGTATTTTTTTATTATCTGGAGTTGCACTGTGTGGGAACTTCTCATCGCTTTCTATAAACAACAATGTTGAATCTTTTCACTATTTTACTTTATTTAAATGCTAGCTGGGGACAAACATGAGTCACAATGTGCTGTTGTGTCATTTGAGCTTGAAACTGCGCACAGTTTCAATTGAAAGTGTGCTCAAATGACAAGCCCTCAAACACAAGCCCCCCTCTACTTGCCGACGTCTAGCTGGGCTTCTGCCAGCACAATCAGCAGAGATGTCCTTGGGAGCCAAACACAACTTGAGGAATGCCTCTGTGACACATCATCACCGAGACTCCAGGTCATTACTCACCTCTGCTAGTACTGCACTCATCATCTCAACCTGGTAAATCACCACCTGCCCACAATACAGTCCACACTTACAGCCCTCAGCCTGTTCGCCGTAAGACCCTCAATGGTCAGGATATGTGGTCAACATGTAAACAAACGCACACATAATTTACACACTCGCGGCTTGATTTACATCCCTAAGATTCTCGGCCCAGCCACAATGATTCCTGGCCACAGCTTTTGGTGTCTGTATCTAAGTGATAACGGATGAAATGAAGCACGGCGGTGGACAATCTGCCTGTTTCAGGAGGCCGTTGTGCCATTCTCGATGGCGATCGACCCATTTCGTTTATTTTTCAGTGGCTGAGACTGACATTTGGGTGCTTTTCATTACTGAGAGATGCGGAGAGATGTGCTCCCTAAGGCTTGGGGCACTACAGACGCCTGGGTGAAGGGATGGGGAGGAGGGCTGCCTAACACATGTTTACCTCAGATGACACTTCCACCCAGGAGTATTTTCAGAGTAGCAAAGTGAACACAGCATAGAATGCAATGTAATACAATGCAATGCAATGTATAAAAACAAATTGGATGGACTTAAGCATGCTTATTTGGCTTACTTTACAAAGTGGGAAAAGGGTCAAGAAGAATCAATTATAGTTATATTATTATTATAATCAAAAATAGATGTTGTAAAGGAAGATTAACCAAATATGCAGAGATAACCAGTGCTTAGTGGTTAAGCTCTGGCAGTTCACAGGGTTAGAAACGCTAGGTATTACACTAGTCTTTGCCTAACTTGGCCTCTTCAGTGTCGTTATCCTCTATGAACAGGTGCAAAAGGACTCCCAAATAGTTTTTTTAAATTCCTTTTAAGCCATTACTACAAGAGGCTAAATGTTAAGTAAAATCATGAATCTAGTAAAAATATACTTCTGTCAGCAAAAGCAAACTAACTATTAAGTAGGGGAAAATGCCTGAGGGGAAGAGATCAGTCCTGAAAACTTGTTTATACAGTCAAACAGTCCTGTTGAAACAGCAATGTCACTGATCTGTGTGGTCGCTGTCTACATGACTTTAGAGTTCACACAGTACCATATTAGGAATAAGTGCTCAAATAGACAAAGAACATTTGTCTCACGGGACAAGGTGAAATCTAAGAAACATTGCGTCAATGGGCTTGAAAAACAGATGCTGATGATAAGCTTTATGTTCTATCGATGCATCTGCTATCTAATCATGTGCAAAAGCACATGTGCTCTTCCGTACGAGCAGGGGTACTTTGAACTTCACAGCTGTCTGATCAAAGGGGACGGTCTTTTGAGTTTCCACAAACAACCAATTCCCTGCTCTGTTGTCCCAATCCGCGCCTTCAAATTCAATCACGACAGATTACATTCTGCTATAGGGAGCCATAACACATGTAAATATAATCTCCCAGACAAAAGTCTAAGGGCTATGAAACACCTGTTCTTTTTGATGGATCTGCCCCCCTCATTCAGTGACGTCCCTTTTTTATTCCAAGCTTGCATCTGAAAAATGATGATAATTTGGCCTTGAAAAAACCTGACCCTGAAGAGAAAGGGAAATGTCCATCTCCCACTTTTATAACCATTAAACTGTGTAAAACTCTGTCATTTTGAAGAGCTCAGCAGTAAATCTCTGACAGGCAGGTTAAAACTGGATCAGGCTCTGCAACGAAAGCTGCCGACGCCCCTAAAGCTCGCAGTTAATAATACAAGATGGCTGTGAGGTGCATCCCTTCCGTCTAAGGACTGACTGTCCTCATGTTCACCTGACTGGACATCCAGAGGGTGTTTTTTTTTTCCCACACAAGCCTAAATCTGCTGTCGTCTGCTTACACTGGGGTAATTAGAGCACCAGTGAGCGTCATCGTCTAAATGAACCAAAAAAATCGAATTTTCCAAACTTCCATAACCGTGTTTCTTTATATACAGTCTCACATAGTATCTATTCTACTCTGTTTACAGCTCACAGTGTTTGAACATGTAGTAACAATATGAACTAACATATAAGAGATAAGAGCGGTTGCAAAGCAGTGCCGTGTTGTGAAAGCCCTATGGGACTTTGTGCCATGCTAGTAGAAATGACCTGTGAGTAATTCATCTCCAAGACCTCTTTACTATATCACCCCACTCATCAGCAGAATACCACACCCAGCCGTAGGTCCCAACGTCACCACACAGACTAGTCGTCCTGTTTATAACCTCACGTTCCGGTTGGGCCCAACCGAGGTGGACCTCTGGGGCGCATATTCTCTGGCACTAACAGCCAAGCCATTCTACTAATGGCTCCCTCAGGCACCTTCCACTGATCGCAGTGAACTCTATATATCTATTCTCTGATCCCTATGTGCTTTTAATGCAAGAAAAGCAGTGTCTGACACCAAACCCCTACATAAGGCTTTACATATTAATGCGTGTTATACACTGTAATGAAAGCAAAACAGCCCCTCCAGTGCCACGGATGCTCCACAGAAAGGTGCCGCTTAAATCTAGAAAGCTCTGTGTCACCTTAAGAGCAACTTGATGTATTTGTGGACGCAAGTGGGAGTTTATATCTTTAGGCTTTCTGTCATTGTGAATTAGTGGGCGTCAGGAATTGTAGGATGCACTTATACATGTCAGGAGCTCTGCAATTGGAAAACAGTGTAGCGTTTTTAGCATTCATTTGCACACAGACACTTCCTGCCTATGCAATTAGACCTACACTTTTATACTTGTATGTTTTAAACAGAAACTAATTTGAATTATTTTAGTATTGTTTTTAAGCCTGTGAAGACATCCAGTGTTGATGTGTGGGCAACTGCCTGACGTTTGACAGCTCTGTGAGGGCAAGAACGAAAACAACTTCAGGTCCCCAACAATCCCAGCTTTATTAGAGTTTTGTCCAAACTTGAAGAAACAAACACTCTAGTGTGCCTCACCCATCGTTAATGACTCTTCCATAAGAGACACCCCCAAAAACATTCCGTTCACTCCAAGAGAAAAAGACAAAAGAATTCTGTTGTGACGCTAGCAAAATAAAGCCATACACTTCACATGAAAGACCATCACTACAACCCCTTCATGACCTGACTTCTAAGTAGGCAGTATTACATGAGCTACCACCAGTTGGCAACTGTCCTGTGTCATGTGATTGGCCTTTTGTACGCCATCATGTAGGCTGCCAGAATCTGTAGGCATTTAAAAACTCGGATTTCCGCTTTTAAGCTGGGAATTTGACTGGAAAGCACAGTTTTTCATTAAAATCTGAGATTTAATGTAGTTTGATTATGAGAAAAATGTGAATGTGACACTGAAATCCACTACAAGTTTCCACCGCAAAGTAAAAAAGATAATTGTGACTTTTAATCTTGCAATACTGACTTTTTTTCTCAGAAATTGTTATAAAGTCAGAATTACGTGATATAAACTCGCAATTGTGAGTTTTAAAGTCAGAATTGAGAGATAAAAAGTTACAATTATCTTTTAAAATGTTTTATTCCGTGGCGGAAACAAGCTTTTCTAGAGACCTGTCACAAAATGACTGTCTGGTGAACTGTTTTCTTTGGGTGAAATAACCCGAGGGAAATACATTCAAAGAAATCAATAACCCATCATGGGCAGGTTAACTTCCTCAATGAACCTCCAGCAATGTTTGTCTTCCCCATGAGGGATTCTTGCTGAGAAGAACTGAGACTTCTACTTCATCCATAATGTGAAAATATGACAAGTAAACTTCATATTTATGAATTTAGGTCTGGTTTACACCTGATATTTCACACCTAGGGCCTAAAATGACATGGGTTTAAGGGTGTGTGATATTCATCGTCTACGATAATATTGTAATTGTTGTTTTAACGGTATGCGTTCTGACATTATCGAGTATACCCCTCACTCGCCAACGAAACAAATACCGTATTTTCCACACTATTAGGCGCACCGGATTATAAGGCGCACCTTCAATGAATGGCCTATTTTAGAACTGTTTTCATATATAGGGCGCACCGGATTATGAGGCGCATAGAATAGAAGATACTGTTGTCAAACTTTTGACTGGGTTTGCATTATGGATCCACTAGATGGAGCTCTGTGCTAAAGGGAATGTCAATAAAACAGTCAGATAAAGTCAAACTTTATTAAGCGTTCTGACAACTCCGTTCACTCCCATGGTAACGTTGTTCAAACGTTGATGTGCATATAAACAATATCTCCCAGCCTTGCTAACTTTTCTCCCAAACGTGGAGGGGAACTTTTCCTTAATCCAGTAAACACGTAGTAAAAGAAACAGCCGGATACCACTAAATCAAACTCCACATTGTTCAGTTACGTATAACACGTAAAGCTCACTTTTTCAGTTCATTCCCGTCCCACGAATCTCGAATCCGGGCAGTTGGATGTCAGTGCTTAATCAGCCAATTCGGACACTGAAGAAGAACTTCAGTGTCCGAATTGAACAGTTGGGCGACTACGGCATCCAACCTGCCCGGCTCCCTCTCCTCATTATCCGAAAGCACAGTACCGGTGTTTACTGACTATGATAGCCGTAATGCTGCAAGCGGTGCGGCTTTGTAGTTTACCAGTCGTACTGAAAAATTGTATTATTATTAAATTGTTTTTTCATTCTGAAACATTTTGACAGAAACTGTCGCTTTTTGAAAAAATGAAAGGCTTTTAAGTGCGCCTTATAGTCCGGAAAATACGGTAACATGATTGTTTTGCGTCTCTGAGTAACGCACAGTGGTGTTTTGGTTGAATAAATGATTCAGTGACTCACACATTAAGTTGGTTGAATCTCAATGACTCACTCATTAACAGTGACATAATGGCAATTTCATTTTTAAAGTATATTTTGAATTTTAAAATCATTTCAAATATCAATATTCAACGTTTAAACATCGAAACATTTATGCATTTGTAAGGTTAAATGTGTAGGTTAAATCCATTCATGTCGCCTCTGAGCTGCATTAAACAGATTTTGGTAACAGCCCTATTGTGTCTTATTATTCTGATTGAATTTATTGAATAAATGTAAGAATTTTTACACAAAAAAATTATGCATACATTTAATTAGGATAGAAAAAAATGTCCATAAAAGGTAAAAATCTATTTAAACTTATTAAAAAAAGATCATTCTGTCCATGGCAGTCCTAAACCTGCACAATAACTATAATAAATATTGAGATATCATTTTTTGTCAATATCGGACACCCCTACATGGGTTTGATCTCCTGTGGAGGCTAGATCCTGCTAGACGTCCTAGCAAATCCTACAGATAAATCTGGTGCAGTGGTATCATAAAGTCAAAGCAAATATTCAAATGACTGTAATGAAAATGCTAATGTAACCCATTGAGATTACTCCTGCTTTTCGTCCAGGCATAGAGTCTAGAAATAGGGTCACACACAGCTGCGCCGCATCAGGGGAGACTCTGAAAAGCACATAGAGTTCTGCAAAAGTACATGAAAGGGCTAATGGAAGAGGGAGAAAACACATTCTGTATAGTGGGTAGAATTCAAGTGCTTGACATAGAATAAAACTGACTGTGGAATTTTCTCTAGTGATTGCTGAAATTTGTCCTGTGGCAATAAACAACTACTGTATCCAGAGCTTGTCTTAGACAGTTTAGCTCACTCTGTTTGAGACAGGTCGCCTAAGTCACAGATGGACACTGCACTTTTGCTTAGAAATTCACAGTATTACTGTGGATACAGTGAGTTAATTTATATTTCATATCAAATGCTGCAAGTCAACATTTAAGGAAACCATCTTGTTGGCCTCTAAAAATTAGTCATCCCATCACTAATCTAAGTAACAATGTTTTTTTAGATATAGTACTATAGCAATACTAACTAAACTACCTCAAAATACAATATAAATGCATGTAAGTGTAGTTATCATTTAGTAACATTATACCAAAGTATTGATATGTTTCACAGTAAAAATGTAAAAAAATATATAATAACAAGTTAACTTTACTTACTTTGTTAAATATTATGACATCCTCACATATCTGCCACATTTTTCACTTGTTTATACAAAAAAACAGAAAAAACAGCAATACACTCATACTAAAGATAAATTATCTGAATAGTTTTAATATCTTATGCACAGCTATCTCTCTAGTAAATTTGTCTTGTTTTAAGAATTTTTTAGATATTTATATAACTGGAATATAAGACAAAAATACTTGCTCCTGCTTCCCCATATTTCCCAGATTACGTCACAACACTCCTTCCTTATTTAGACATTTCGACACCTATTTGGGAGTGTCTACAACCCAGTCATTTGCAGGTCTTCACTAGTGAAAGGAATGCTAGTGTTTCAAAACAAGTCTTTGTACTCACGTTTGACACGTTCAATACGAATTGGAATGTGGCGGAGACTGGGTACAGGTTCTTTTACTACAGTGAAACAACAGGGAGGAGTGCTAAAAATTACTGCGGCATGAGAACAAGATTTAGAGACAGTTCAAGATTCAGGCAGTTTGCAGAGCAAGAATGGAAAGGTGAATGAAATGGACAGTGTATAAAGGTCATTCAGTCCAAGAGCAAACTACTAACACAGCCAGCTTAAATTGCCTAAGACTGACAATCTCCAGAACAGCAGTCAAATGTTGGCAAACCTTGCCAAATCAAAGGTTCATTGTTGAATTAGGTCATAGTCACAGAGTGCACGCTTGGAGATGCTGGAGAAACTCTGGTTTTCTGATGGGGTTTTCAAAAAGAGTCAGGTGCTCGCTTAAATTACAAGAGAGACAGAGTCGACGAACAGCCTCTTTAGGTTTGGTTACTGTCCCGAGCCAGAACATTCTTAGGAGGAACATTGTGTATCGTCCCTGTTGTCATAGGAGCCATTAGTCTCCTCAGACATCTCGTACAACTGAATAAAAGATCTTGTTATAGCAAACATAGTTATTTTTTAATTGTCAACTGTCAAATAGCCTACTTATTCACGCACACCACAGCAACACTGCAATTCATGATGAGTTTGTCTTACAGTCCTGTTGTGCAAGATTCTCTTCTTGAAAAAAAAACATTCCATAAAACATGGAACTACAGTATGACACAGCAAAATCATCTAAACTTAGACATTCTCACAGTAACACTTAACCGACCAGGAAATGGGTCAGTTCTGCCCGTAAAATTCTTGGGTCCATTCCTGAAGTGTAATCACAAATAACTATTAACCCATACACTTGTAATTAAAAATTGGGTCCAAACATCAAAACAGTTTAAACTGCATTATTCTCAATTACACTTAAGATCCTTGATTCAAATGAATTATATCATAATTCAGTCTGTGCCTAATACAAAACTGACATATGGCTTTATAAGATTTACATGCACAGTCAAACCAGACATATTTTTTTTTACTAGTGGGTGCAGGACACTAAGTTAATTTATGTAAGTGAGGAGAGCAAAATTATGTAAACTTGGACATTATACACAAAAATTCTTCATACAGTGGACTACCAGTGTATGGACTACTATAAAATATGGACCATGTTTTACACCATGTTTTTAATCAGTTTTGCACTGATTTAAAGATAGAGCACTAGTTTTCTCCTGGGTTCCTATAATCCAGTTTATTCTTTTGTTTACTTGTCATTAGGTGCTGCTTAGTAACAGGTCTTATTTAGTATCATATTTTAATTAACAGGAACACCAATTAGTGTACACCAAATAAGTCAAACAATAATAAGTCAAAAAATACATGAAGAAACAGAGTATATGCCATATTTAAGATATATAGGCTGGATGAAGCTAGGACACACCTATAACAGGTCTATGTTTGTATGGTCTATGTACCTGCTGTTACGCCATAGACTTGCATTTTAAGATGCTTTACATGTTCTCATTTGCCCACTCTGAGTCCCTGCCAGTCTGAGCTTGCCCTCCCCGATGTCATGTTGCTATGGTAAGCCTGGTACGCTCCCTTCTCATTCAAAACATGCGGAAAAGTCCTTACCCTCACCTGCTTTCAACTGCTGTATCTGGTATAAGACAAAGGACTTAACACTCAGTTTCAGAACAACAATGTGGCTGAAAATGACGAGAAACTCACATTCTAGATTTCAGAAATTAGTTCAGGTTTAATTATTTTAGTGGAACAAACTATGAACTGATTCAAAACTCACTACTACTTTAAAACTACTACTTTTAAGCCATTTCAGGGCATTTTCCAAGAATACATAAAAATTGAGTTATCAAATATAGTCGAAAGGCTGAAAAATATTGAGATGTCATTTTTTTAGCCAAATCACTCCCAATTAGTGTGTATCATCTACAAGCTCTAAAGACCAGGACCATATAATAAAGAACTTCCAGAATTTTATAGTCAGGCACTTTTGATCTAAAGCACACTGTGTGCGTTATATAATCCTGAAATGTACTCGCCAGAGGAGAGGCTGAATCTAACACAAAGAGCTTTCTGCACTTTTATTTTCACAGAGTGTTCAGGTGGGGGGTGGTTCGATATTAGAATAACACACCTGCAACTTTGTTTAGCTTGCAAATACAGGTTAACCTGCAACCATGCAAATGGTTCCTACAGCTGCCCTACTAAACTCATGCATTGATTTATACCACTTTAATAGAGACCAAACAACCATATCAAGCTCTACTGTGCCATGTGAGTGATTCAGAGATTAAGATATAACCTTATGTCCCAGAATACAAAGGTTGCATCCACTTATTTTTTACAGCTGATGTCGATTTAGGACACCTGAGCTTGAATACGGGTGTGCAACATTAAGGCCTTAATATAAAACAACAGCAAAATTATAATGCTGGTATGAAACATTTCTCCAGGATACCTTATAAAAAATGCAGTGAAAGCTTTAATCTGTCTCTAAAAAATGAGAGCTATTAACCAAGACATATCCAATAATAGTGGACTCAGAAACTACAGCATAAAACTAAATGGCCGTTTCCATAACAAAAAGGATAATCCATCCAAGTTATTTCAAACCTGCATACATTTCTCTATTTCAGGAATTGAGAAGTCCACAGTTATAACGATAACACAGAGGAACGATATTGTTGGAATCAATTTCAGGAAAAATAGAAAAACAATGAAAGCCAATCAAAGTTGAGCAAATAAGATTAACTGCAGCGTGCTTACAATAAGCAGAATCATATTCTCCCTCGGTGTGAACGCTAAAACAGTTATATCGCTATAGTTATCTTTACAGTTGATTTTTTTGTAGTAACAAACATGGTTATCTTTTAATTGCTGTGAGACTCTTCTTCAAACACTGTTGTCAAATGCTAATTCACGCAAATCACAATGAGTTTGTCTTAAAGTCCTGTTGCACAGCATTCTCTTCTAGAGCTATAACATTTAACATTCCATCATGTAATTACGTTTTGACACAACAAAAACTTCTCAACTCAGGCAGTTACTCTAAAAGACCAGGAACTGGGTCAATGATGTGTAAGGAAAATTCCAGGACCCATACATGGAAATGAGTGACCAGCACATTGTTCAAAATTATCCTTTTGTGTTACACAGAAGAAATCGTACAACGACGTAGCTCACAGCTTAACTACCAAAGTATGATGCCTTTTTTAAGAAACATGAACTTGCTAGTCACGATTGTTTTCCCCGAAACCGTATTTTCAAATTTTTTCTTAGTTATTTTGATTTATTTTTCGTTCTTACGAACTAGAGCATGTACACACATGCACACTTTTCAAAAACTGCAATCTCTTGACAAACTAAAAGATGTAAATGACAATGTATAAATTCAAAATAAAATATATAGATTGTACTGAATGTCTGATTGCTTATTTTGCTCAAGTTAAGGATATTTTGAGCCCACGTCATGCAAACATGAAACTATGCCATTAAGACGACTTTTCAGACCACACAACTTTGCGATGCTGTTTGCAAATGTTTGTTGAAACTACGGTTTCGGGAAACACTGATTCATTTAACTATGTTGATAATGACGAAACTTGTGACCATAGATGGCTAACGATGTTTTCGGGAAGCATCCCACAGGTTTGGAAGGACATGGGGGATTTTCTGAGAAAACTAACCCTTTAATGCTATTATGGTTTTTCGAAAATTCCCTTTCATGCTGTGTGATATAGCTGTTTGTGAATGTAAACGTTCTGCAAAGTTGTAAAGTCGAAAGTGCATGATAAATAAAGCTATTGTCTCCCAAAAGAAAGAATCGACTCTGAACCACCAAATCGAGTCATTTGTATTTCCAATCTTAATGCGTGACGTTTCTACATCACTAGAAACTACATTTGCATAATGCCCGTCTGTGTTGTATGTCATCCATCCGCGAACAACTTGACTCTTGTTAATGCTGATGGGGAGGAATTACAGCTGCAACATCTCATAATGTACCTCAAACTGAGTAGCGCATCACTGAGAAACGTCCTGCTCATGTCGTCCTTGTGATGGAGGTTCGGGTCGAATAGCTAGTTCTTCCAATGTTTCATCATCAGACTCTCGCTTGGATTGATATGGTAAAATCGATGTCATCGTTACTGTCTTTACAGTGGGTATAATCGCTGAAGACTGAGGAATCCTCCTAAGCTGAAGTTCAGTTATGATAATGGGCACGCGCCACACGGTAGACCGATTGCAACAGACTGGGCCGTCTGGCCAATCAGAACCGTGTAGGCTCATGGAAAGAAGGGATTCAGAGAGACTGATTCATCTGTAAAGTCGTTTTAGAATCATTAAAAAATGTGGTGATGTGCAATGTATATTATGAGACAAATCGTTTTTTGACCTTTGATGCACGTAAACCTGTTGTTGGAGACCTCCAAAACAAAATTAGGAGCATAATAGGGGCACATTAAACAATCATTACAGCAGAGCAGTGTAAATAAATGCTAACATAATGGACACAAGCGTCATTTACAGAACACACTAAAGTGAATGTACATCTATAGATCGTTCTCCAGCTAATCTATAAAAGAGAGTTAATGTTACAGCAGACTGAGGACTATCGTTACGGAAAACAGCATTCTCCATACATCCTATCCTTGGTCCCATATTACCAGACAACTCAATGAAAGGGTTTTTAACCTTTGATGCCAGTTGAGCTCTTAGCTGATGATGGATTAGTAGTATGGGTATATTATTGATATCAAGGACCTGTGTTTCCACGCTCTATACCCTTTCAGTCCAAAATTGACATTGATCTGTTACAGAGCATTCCCAGACTTCCTCACGTCCCCAAAGAGAGATGGAGGAGTCAGATGAAGGACCTCTGGGGTTCAAGAGAGGAAACAGCCCTACTAATAAATACAAGTGTGCCCTGAGCAAGGCAACAGACAGCTCTGTAAAGTAATTGAAAAGAGCAAAACATAAACTGACGATCAAGTGACTGCAGCCAATTTATTGAGCTACATTCAGAGCTGAAGCCTTTCTGTGAAAACCAAATCAAATTATGTTCCTGTGATGTTTTATGGTATTTCATTTTACTCTCTCTCAGTGGACTTCAAATGAATAGACTAAAAATGTGCAATTTCTTCAAATCAGATGTCAAGTGAATTTGAACCAGCAAACTCCAACCAGAACATCTGAAACATCATTTAGTTGCCGCTGATTTGATTTTATAGTTTAACTTCACAGCGATAAGGCGAATGATAGAGAAAATTCTTCAGTAAACAAGCAGACAAAGAGCCAATTGTCTAAACTCACTGTAAAGACCATGTCAACCTCTGCATATTTATGATTTCAAATGAGCATATAATTATGAGTGGAAATGAAGGGAGGCACAGCTGACTGACACAAGCTGGTGAGTGGGGGGAGTCATTTCATGGTGTAAATACATTTGCCTGACTCTGTCAAGTTAGGTGACTCAGCCCATATCACGGAAGCTGAACACATAGTACTGCAGTGCCGCACATCACGACAACTGCGAGCTTGCCTGAGAACTGGTGCAGTATAATGTATTTCAAAACCTTAAAATGTTCCAATTTTATGCAGTGAATGTGTAAATGTCAACAGCAGAGTATAAGGATGCAGTGAGGCGGAGAAACAAACTGGAATGCACTGAAGGTCTTTTTTCCCATAGCATCAATGATAGACCTACACATCTACCAGGCCGATAAATCGGCTGATATTGGGCCATTTTCAGCATCAGCATCATCATAATGTTTAATCTTGGATAATGCACAATGGAGGGTGAATGTTTTTTTGGGGTGGGATTTCAAGTAAACACTATCAAAAACAAATTGTGTGTTATTATTCCAATATATTGTAGGCCTACGCGTGCATATTTTAATGCTATCTCTGGCAACCCCACTTATAGGTTCACATTAATCTTAAATCACATGATAAATAATTTCAAATCAATATTTTAAGGAGCCATGTAATATGCGTGACAATATACAACATCAACTGGTCATTACTGCAAATTATTATGTGGCTCTGAGGAATACTCGATTATGATAGCTAAACTGCATAGCCTATAATAGGCCAATTTATATAAAAGTAATAACACTCTATATTCAAAGCTCTTTTTTTCCAATAGGATCAATGATAGACCCGCATATCTGCCAGGCCGATAGATCGGCTCATATTGGGCCATTTTGAGATTATCAGCATCATCATAATGTTTCATCTTGGACAATGCACAATGTTTGGCACTTGATTGAATTTTAAGTAAATACTATCCAAAACAAATTGTGTGCTATTATTACGATATATTTGAATGCTGTCTCTGGCAATACCGCTTCACTAGGTTCATATTACTCATCTTAATCACATGATAAATAATTTCAAATCAATATTTTAAGCAGCCATGTAATATGCACGACAACATACGGTCAACTGGTCATTAGTGCAAATTAATGTGTGGCTCTCAGTCAGGATTACTCGATTACGATAGCTAAATTGCATAGCCTATAATAATTTATGCCAAAGTAAATAATACTCTATATTCTATTGATTTATTTTATTAATTTATTTTTTTTGTCCCATTAAGAAGCAGTGGGAGCAGGTATTTCACATTTCTCTATATAGTTCAAAACATGGAATAAATTGTAGTAGGCTACTGGAGAATTTAAGATTAAAAATAAAGCCTAAATCCAATTTAGTTAGACGCTCCAGATTGAAATCACATATCTACAAGAATACAAATACTGTTTATAAATCAAAAGGGCACGAAGCTAACGCTCTTCAGATCTTCCTAGAGTGGATGGTGAATTATTAGTCGTGATCTGAACTGCTCCACTTTGCGCAGCGGCAGCAGTCAGTCAGTCAGTCAGTCACATGCACGCCCGGAGGAGGGAGTGTGTGGCTGTCGTGGACGCGCGTCAGTAGTCCCGCCCCTCTCTCGTTCTACTACGTCTAAAGGCGGCGAGCACATGACTGCAGTAACTGTGTTCTGTAACTCCAGTCACGAGGATGGAGTACTATTACACTACCCAGACTGCGCGCTCAACCCAATAATCCGAAATGAGCACATTTACAGCGCTTACACTATTCCCGCTGACACAAGAACAAAGGACAAACACCACCGAGCGCTTCCTAACAGCGTTCAAAGCGGTCGTCGCCTTTCAGTGACACCTGACACACAGTATCTTAGCGCGCGGTTTGTAAACATGCACAATTCGATTTAATTCACGACACGAATATCACTGCCTACGTTAACACTACAGCACGTGCCACTTCAGAATTTAAGATGCGATAATGGATGTAGTCTGCGCATCACCCATGTCTAAACATCAAGCGTATAATGTCCGTGACATAACGCAAAAGTATCAAAGTAAGCATTCTAGGCGTTATATTGTAACTCCCTGTTCTACGTGTATTGTATCTATAAATAAACACTTTGCAGTGCGACAGCGCCTGTTTGACATGACAAGCACGAAAGTGCAAAATGCACAGCGTTTATTTATTAATATCGGCAGTACATAGGATAGGCTACTGGCACATGATGCACGGATCGTTTGACTAGCTTACCTAAAGGGCATCCGGCTCATTTTGTAACAGTTACGCAAACGCTTACGAAAACAATACGTTTGTCAAATAGCCTCAGCAAAGAGTTCCAATCTCTACACTACATTGTACAAGTACACTCGTATATATCACAGCCATTTGTAAACATTTTGTATAGGCCTACATTGCTGTGTATTAGTTTCTCAACTTTATACTTGCATAAGCTACTGCATAATAGATTTTATACAATTAGCTCAAGCAAAACAGATCAGTTATGAATATATACCATGCAATTATCAAATCTTTAATTTATCCTGTAATAACTGAACTGATATTAGCAGTAGCCATCTATATACTAATAATTACATGTGATGCATTAGACAAAACAATGACTAAATATAAACAATAGTTCTCCTGATCAGTTTTAGCCTACTTTTCATCTCTTACCATATGGAATCAAATCAACGCGCTTTCGTTATTAAAACCACGAGATCCCATCAAGAAACTTAAAAGTCAAGTAGTTCAGCAGAGCTCCCACGTGTCACACTCACACACAGAGACCGGGAAATTGGTGTGATTTTTGGCAAACTGACGAACACATTTGAACTTGTTCTAATACACTTGTTAAGTCATTAACCTCCCCCTAATCGCTAATCCTCGAAAGCAGACTTGAAAAGAACGATTATTTGTACACTATTCGCCTATGAGACACTTTTCGCATAAATGCATTATTTCCTGTGAACTCCACGTGAAGCGCAGACGTCAGGGACTCCAGACGCCGGCTGAGACGCTCTGACAGCATCGATGAAATGATAGAAGTATATCGCGCCACAGACAGTAACATGCAAAAATACACCCGGGGAATAGGAGCCACGATTCCGTTCTATCAGAAAATGTGCATGGCGTACCTGGCTTCCGGAGTTTTCAGTCAAGTAATTGAAGACGAATGAAGAGAGCTCCTCATCTAACAGTGAAGCGCAGTCCGCCATCTTCTAGAGAATGAGATGAGAGGAGCCAGAGAGCGCTGCTATACTTCTCTTCCCGCATGCAGTGAGAATTTTAACCAACCGAGGGCAGTGTGCTGAGGTCTCTCAGTGCTTCCTAATCATTGCTGGATTAAATAAAACAGCTGAAACTTGAATTATTTGAAGGTGCAGGCGGGATACACAAGGGTTGGTGGCTGCAGAAGGATGCATGGTCTGTGAGCAGGATGCACGTTCCTAACTGCAACAGAAGCTGTTTTTGCTGCCTACATTAGAGTGAATATGACTCATTTATGATGCTAGTTTGTTATGTCTAAAGTCAATGTCAGCTTTGTGCATATCATAGCGATCACAACCCACCAAAGGATGTGTGTGTTGCATCCTTTAATATAAATGCATGCACAGTGCAGTACACAACATAGCATTTTGGGGCCCAAAAACTCAGCATCAGCCAGTAACCATGCTTGGTTGGTCTGTTAACAGAAAAACAATTTGTATCAGCTCCAAATACTAAACACATATATTTAATATTAGAATATTTGATTTAACAATTACATATAATTAACCATTAAAATTGAACTAATCATTACATACACAAGCATTAGATAATTGGCCACGGTCCACTGCAAATATTGGCAAATATATGATTGATTATTATTATTTAACTGTACTAGAGAGTCTTTGGACTTATGCTGAGACACTTATCTTTGACCCTAGAACTACAATAAATAAAATAATGAAATTAATATTATAGATAAAAAGATGATCTCCCAAGCTTGGTCCCAATTCAAAATCAATGCTTATGGTGATAAAGTTTGATACACAAGTAACACATTAAAATCTATAAAACCAATTTGGGTAATTACCCCATAATCAGTAGGCTCTTGTCAAGTGCAGTCTTCCTACAATCACTCTATGATTTGGATTCTGGCAGCTTCAAGTAACCTTAATACTTTATCATGAATTGAGAATCTCCACTCTTAGTCAAGAGAAGATTAAGAGTACGAGTCAACTGCCATATACAGGTCCTTCTCAAAAAAATTGGCATATTGTGTTAAAAGTTAATTATTTTCCATAATGTAATGATAAAATTAAAATTTAATATATTTTAGATTCATTGCACACCAACTGAAATATTTCAGGTCTTTTATTGTTTTAATACTGATGATTTTGGCATACAGCTCATGAAAACCCAAAATTCCTATCTCAAAAAATTAGCATATCATGAAAAGGTTCTCTAAACAAGCTATTAACCTAATCATCTGAATCAACTAATTAACTCTAAACACCTGCAAAAGATTCCTGAGGCTTTTAAAAACTCCCAGCCTGGTTCATTACTCAAAACCGCAATCATGGGTAAGACTGCCGACCTGACTGCTGTCCAGAAGGCCATCATTGACACCCTCAAGAGAGGGTAAGACACAGAAAGACATTTCTGAACGAATAGGCTGTTCCCAGAGTGCTGTATCAAGGCACCTCAGTGGAAGTCTGTGGGAAGGAAAAAGTGTGGCAAAAAATGCTGCACAACAAGAAGAGGTGACCGGACCCTGAGGAAGATTGTGGAGAAGGACCGATTCCAGACCTTGGGGGACCTGCGGAAGCAGTGGACTGAGTCTGGAGAAACATCCAGAGCCACCGTGCACAGGCGTGTGCAGGAAATGGGCTACAGGTGGCATTCCCCAGGTCAGGCCACTTTTGGACCAGAAACAGCGGCAGAAGCGCCTGACCTGGGCTACAGAGAAGCAGCACTGGACTGTCGCTCAAATTTTGCATGTCATTCGGAAATCAAGGTGCCAGAGTCTGGAGGAAGACTGGGGAGAAGGAAATGCCAAAATGCCTGAAGTCCAGTGTCAAGTACCCACAGTCAGTGATGGTCTGGGGTGCCATGTCAGCTGCTGGTGTTGGTCCACTGTGTTTTATCTAGGGCAGGGTCAATGCAGCTAGCTATCAGGAGATTTTGGAGCACTTCATGCTTCCATCTGCTGAAAAGCTTAATGGAGATGAAGATTTCGTTTTTCAGCACGACCTGGCATCTGCTCACAGTGCCAAAACCACTGGTAAATGGTTTACTGACCATTGTATTACTGTGCTCAATTGGCCTGCCAACTCTCCTGACCTGAACCCCATAGAGAATCTGTGGGATATTGTGAAGAGAAAGTTGAGAGATGCAAGACCCAACACTTTGGATGAGCTTAAGGCCGCTATCGAAGCATCCTGGGCCTCCATAACACCTCAGCAGTGCCACAGGCTGATTGCCTCCATGCCACGCCGCATTGAAGCAAAAAAGTCATTTCTGCAAAAGGATTCCCGACCAAGTATTGAGTGCATAACTGAACCTAATTATTTGAAGGTTGACTTTTTTTGTATTAAAAACACTTTTCTTTTATTGGTCAGATGAAATATGCAAATTTTTTGAGATAGGAATTTTGTTTTTTCATGAGCTGTATGCCAAAATCATCAGTATTAAAACAATAAAAGACCTGAAATATTTCAGTTGGTGTGCAATGAATCTAAAATATATGAAATTTTAATTTTAACATTACATTATGGAAAATAATGAACTTTTATCACAATATGCACATTTTTTGAGAAGGACCTGTATATGAATCACATGTAACATAAAAATCTTATAGATATTAAGACAAACTGTTTACAAGGCATGTAAACCAATAAATCTGAATTGACAAGCCCTCAAATGACTATTACAACTTCTCAAACAAATCAGAAATTACCCCAAGGCCCCATCAGTCTATTGAACTGTGTGCTGACAAGCCGGCTATATCGACCAAACACATGTTTGAATGTTTGAGGTCAGAGCAAAAGTTTGATTCTAACCATGCCTGTTTGAAAACACTGTATGTTAAAAAAAAAACTTTGCTCTTAGACGGTTGATCGATAACACATAGGTTGTGCTAATTCTTAAGAGCAAAAAAGAAATGATAAGAAATGGGGCAACAGATGCAACAAAAAATGTTTAGCGACATTTAAGGCTGGATTTAGAGTGGGACTTCAAGATTGTTACTTAAGCCAACAAGCCCACCTTCCATAAGAGTGTGAAAGGTCACAGGAGGGATTTGACAGCCTTGAGCGTCTGGAGTCTCTGACAGCTGCCAGGCTGGAGGAGTTTGTTGTCTGCTGGAGTTATCATTCAAGAGACGAGTCCATTTCATCAGTCATATCATTTCATTGATTATGCCCTGATGTATGGAGGTCAACTACATTGTGCCTTCAGCTGTAGATGTCCAAGGACAGCAATCAATAGAATTCACACATTGTTTTCCAACACTGAAGCATGCATGACATTTTTTTAGTGGGACAGAATGCTGCAGGTGCTGGTGTTGGAGTCTATGCATATACTGCAGACATCTCTCACCGTGCTTTATGACTGGAAGGTGATTTAAGGGGGGCTTCCGTGTGGATGGACAGGGTACTGAGAGTAGATGAATCAAACAGCACACTTGCTTATGCACCAAGGGCAGTTACAACAAATTTATGAAGATTGTTATATTGGAACATTGGGTTGAATTTCAGAATAACACGTTCAGAGTCCTGAAGTTGTGAAATGCCCTGCTGGGGAATCCATAGACTGATTGACTTAAAGGGATAGTTCACCCAAAATACCTGGGGGTAAGCAGATAAACATCAAATTTTTCTTTTTGGGTGACCTATCCCTTTAATACATGCACAAGATGTTCATTGTGAAGTGTATTCTGTAAACTCAATTTTAACTGCATACTGCATCAGTGTTTAGTGGCCTTCTTATGCCATTCATGTTTACTTGAAATCTGCATTTCAGGGATCAGTTGTTTTTTTTAATCCTAATAAATACTTTGAAAACCCTTGGAAAAGAAAATGCTGGCAACTGAAGTCAGTATGTTTCCTAACAGCATGTAATTTCTGAAGACAACATCAAACACTCTTAATTTTGTTCTGACTGAGCTATTTTAGTATCCTAACAGTTGTGTCCACGTAAACAAATGGGCCATACTCACACCTTCTGTGGAGAACGATTATCAGCTGGTCAAACTTGTCACAGCAAACATCCTGCTGAAATGATGTTGCACTTCAAACACCATTGCAAAGAGACAAAAATGCAGTGTTTATCCAGTCTTGTCAATAGAATCCATTACTCATTACTCAGTAATAAGCTACAGAAGATTCAATGCATTATCCATTTATTTATATTATATATATTCAAATTATACCATGGTCTATCTGAATACTCGATTCGGATTGGCTGGAAGGTGTGCATTAGAGCCATTTAATTCCAGTAAGTTTAATTACCATTCTATATTAATGCTCTGCTTTCATTGAAGCACCCCACTTCACCCCTCTTTGTCTCCATGTTGTGCATTAACATCATTTAATACACAGCAAGCCTTGGATTATTACTTGCCAAGTACTGTATAACTATAACTCAAATGACTTAATCATATATATATATATATATATATATATATATATATATATATATATATATATATATATATATATATATATATATATATATATATATATATATATATAAAGTCCAGACTTCCAGAGTCGTGGCCAAAGCCGATTCGAAAGACCGCTGTTCAGCAAGCGAAACCTCCGCAACCTGCCGTCATTATGTTAAGACTGCCCACCAACTCTATACACGATGAGATTGGCCTGACCAGAGTTTGTTTTTTCCAGCTCGCAGGTCTACCGAGAGTTGCTAGACTACACTCGCAGCAAATTAGATTTGCTGACGTTAGGGTGCATATGGGGTATTCTACAATTGCAGGTACATTTGGTGTCCTTTTTTCAAATGGTTATATTTTTTAATTATTTTAATCATTTTTTTATTCATTGTCATGGATCACAAGATGATACAGGCCATAATGATATATTTTCTGTAAAAAGTGTCTTATATAAACTGAAAATCATGATTTCTTCTTGTCTGAATTAGTCTTGTTCCATCATGTATCATTGTGTAATCAAAATATTTTATATATATATATATATATATATATATATATATATATATATATATATATATATATATATATATATATATATATATATATATATATATATATATACATACAGTGAGGACAATAAGTATTTGAACACCCTGCTATTTTGCAAGTTCTCCCACTTAGAAATATATATTTCTTTTTTTCCGCTTTTTTGTGGAAAAAAAGTTTAAAATGGTCAATCCTATTATTGTCAAACTCTGTTACCAATGTTATTTCTACACATTGCCTAATTTGTCTGTAACAGAGTTGACTATACTATATACTATAAAAATAAGTTTTTTGTTGAAAGTAAAAAAAGTAACTTGCATTTGCTAGCACTGAATTATTACAATTTAATGTTTTCTATAAGATACATGAAGGGTTTTTTTCCCTTAACTTTTTGAAATGAAAGATCTATCTCAAATTATAGAATCTATATATATATTCCAAAAAATTATATTACACAGTTGATTTTGTTTATTTCTTATGCATGTTCTCTTTTCTTGCTGATTGATGGGGAATGTTCACTCTAACCTTGAGCATTGCAATGCTATCAGCACCTCAGTAGAGCATGATCCTGCTTTAGAACTACTGGAGCATTTAACTATAGAAATATGGGACTTCATTATATCCTGAAGGGTGAAGTCTAACTCGCAGAACAATCGAATCACAGTGTGCCACTGTCTATGCACTGGTTACAAGCAATCTGAACTTCAAGGCATAGTTCAAAAAAAGCCATGTCATGATTGGAGGAAATACCCGGGACACTACAGATATGCAAAACATGCAAGGCAGAACACGCTGTGATTGGCTAGGCTCCTCCTGTCTCTGTGCATAGTAGGAGAAGGAGTGAGTAGAGTAAAGCAGGCTGCATTAGAGACATGCTTCCAAGAGCAAACACGTGCATGCTTGTCACATGATTCCTTTTTCCACTGCTGGCGCCTGACCATGCATAGTGCTTACTCTTGCCATGGTGGTTAGATGCAAAGACAAGGATGATTGCACAGGTGAAAGTTGAAAGGAAAATTGTCAAATCTTACACAAACACTCAGGAGCAAAGGTGACAAACAATTTGAGCAGGCTGATGCCATTCCCCGTACGCTCTGAGAGAATGACAAAATAATGAATGACAAAAAACAAAAATGTGTACTTCACTTTTTAAGTGTATGCGAGGGTCAGTGGGATTTTTGTAGTTCATTCTCGTGTTACGCAGCTCATTTGTTTCTCTTTAACATACACATAAATTGTAAGAATATCAGTAACACTGATGAATAAACCGTAAAAGGTAAGGATATTAAATGACAGTCTCAACTAGTATTTGTTAATACAATAAAATTAACAAGTTGGAATGAGCCACCACAGTCATAAAAAATATAGAAAATAACAAAAGAAGTGACAATAAAGTGGAATTTTGATTTGAAGATTGAAGTGCGCGTTCAGCCAAGCACAGTAACGTCTGACAGGACAGGATTAATTTTTTTGAGGTGAGAGACATTTTATTTACTTACGAAAATAATGTCAGCATAATGACATTGACATGTAGCCTGACAACAGATACTGAATCTGACTGCAGATACTGAATCCGGACAACGCGTTTTTCTAAGGACACCCTTTAATTAAAGGTGCCATTGGTGATCTGGGAAATGCTAACTTTAGCCTGCTAGCATTGTAAGCATACGATCCCACCCTCCTTGAAAATCACCGTCCAAAACCACACCTCCTCCAAAAGACATGAACGAAGAGAGACAACCAGAGACATTATTAGATTACATCATGTATCATTCAAAGGTGAGAAAACTTTACAGTACAGTGAGTAACAATACTACAATAATAAACAAACAACTGCTTGCCTGCCATTCTTGCTCTGTCTGTAGGCTACTGGTACGTGAACATGCTGATGACGTATGATGTCTGTGTGAATGGGCTATAATTTCATTCAGGCCGAATGCAATGACTGAACGAACATTTTATTGTCCTATGCCTTCCACAGACAATATATATAAAACTAATTATAAAAATACATTTAGACTGCTTAACATAGTGATTGCTATCAAGATATGAGGAGACTTTCAACCAGCATAACAAAAATGTTTCGAATCACCTATTGCACCTTTCAAAAATAATAGACTTGCATTAGAAAAACATTTACAAATACCATTTTTTTCTGCTGTTGTTGTTTCTTTTACACTACACACTCTGCGACCCACCAGTTGAGGAACACTGTTGCCTGGTCTGAACTCGAGTTTGATTGCTCCCCTTCCCCTGCTCCTGCTGGAGTGTGTTCACATTATGCACTGCTAAAAAAATAAAATAAAGGAACACTTTTTAATCAGAGAATAGCATCAAGCCAGTTAAACTCTCTGGATATTGATCTGGTCAGTTAAGTAGCAGAGGGCGTTGTTAATCAGTTTCAGCTGCTTTGGTGTTAATGAAACTAACAACAAGTGTACTAGATGGGCAACAATGAGACGACCCCCAAAACAGGAATGGTTTTATGGGTGGAGGCCACTGACATTTTTTCCAAACTTATATTTTCTGACTGTTTTTCACCAGTGTCACTACTGGTAGCATGAGGCGATACCTGGACCCTACAGAGGTTGCACAGGCAGTCAACTCCTCCAGGATGGCACATCAATACGTGCCATTGTTAGAAGGTTTGCTGTGTCTCCCAGCACAGTCTCAAGAGCATGGAGGAGATTCCAGAAGACATGCAGTTACTCTAGGGGAGCTGGACAGGGCCGTAGAAGGTCCTTAGTCCATCAGCAGGACCGGTATCTGCTCCTTTGTGCAAGGAGGAACAGGATGAGTACTGCCAGGGCCCTACAAAATGACCTCCAGCAGGCCACTGGTGTGAATGTCTCTGACCAAACAATCAGAAACAGACTTCATGAGGGTGGCCTGAGGGCCCGACATCCTCTAGTGGGCCCTGTGCTCACTGCCCGGCACCGTGGAGCTTGATTGGCATTTGCCATTGAACACCAGAAGTGGCCCGCCACTGGTGCCCTGTGCTTTTCACAGATGAGAGCAGGTTCACCCTGAGCACACGTAACAATCATGAAAGGGTCTGGAGAAGAAGTGGAGCTATGCTGCCTGTAACGTTGTTCAGCATGACTGGTTTGGGGTGGTGGGTCAGTGATGTGGCGAGAGTATGCAAGCAGTTCCTGGAAGATGAAGGAATTGATAACATTGAAAGGCCACCACGCTCACCTGACCTAAATTCAAAAGAACACCTCTGGGACATTGTGTTCCTGTCCATCCGACGACGCTAGGTTGCACCTCAGACTGTCCAGGAGCTCAGTGATGCCCTAGTCCAGATCTGGCAGGAAATACCCCAGGACACCATCCGTTGTCTCATTAGGACTGTGCCCGACGTTGTCAGGCATGCATACAAGCATGTGGGGCCAAACAAACTACTGAGTACCATTTTGAGTTGCTGCAATAAAATTTCAGCAAAATGGACTAGCCTGCTGTATAATTTTTAACTTTGATTTTCAGGGTGTCTTTGAATTCAGTCCTCTGTAGGATGATCATTTTCATTTCGATCAAACGATGTGGCATCCTTTCGTTCATAACACATTACCTAGTCCATATTACTATAGATATCCAGCATGATATTTTTCCCCAATGAGATTTGATGTGTTTTCAAAGTGTTTCAAATGTTTCAAAGTTAAAATTTTTTGAGCAGTGTATTATTTGTGTGTATTATGGCGTGTTTTCATCATCAAAGCAGCAACTGTTTACCCTTGTTGCATGGAAATGACAATGCAGGAGAAGGTGGCAAAATGGTTGCTCACCACACTCTTATATTTTGTTTTTGAATCTTAGTTTGGTTTGTATGTGCTGACAGTTTGAAAACAAAATCAGTGACGTCACTGGAAGTCAGATGTGCACCATAAGTGATAACGTGAAAAGGTCCCTTGAGTTAAATTGGGAAAAACAAGATGCTTTAGAAATCTCAATTCATCTTCTGGGAATAGGTGAAAGACAAAATTGGAGATTTGACCAAGAAGCTCAAATCCTCACTTTTATCTTTGACCTGAACTATCTGGAATTTCCCATTATTCTAGTGCATATCAAAACAAGGGTTTGCTTTGAACAAAGGATAGAGGCCTTTTCTGTCTAGGGTCTGTGGGCGATTGACCTGCGGGGCCATGTGCAATGGTTTGAGAGTGTCTGAGCCTTAGTCATCACAGCATGTGTGTACACTGCTGCATGTGTGGCATTCCATCACTAAACCTACCAGAGTCTTCAAAGACACACCAATTACTGCCTTCATAACTTCAAACTTCATTTTCTTTTTCGTTTTTTTGCTATTCTAATGTACTGTGTTTGTGAACTAGGCTGTGTGGAAAGTGCCTAAATTCAACATAAATTATGCATTTACCAAACTGGCTTCTCCCCGTCTGCACGCTCTATTTACACTCATGTCCGTTTGCAGGAAAGAAGGTTGCCGTTATTGCAGCTGAGCAATTAACAGTAATTATCAATATGGGTAGGAATGGTTGATGCCATCGCTGCAAAACATCAGATAGCAGTGTGCTATGTTTTTGTAGCGGCAGTGAGATGCTGGAGTGCTTTAAAGAGTTGTTGACATGTGACTGTCACCATGTTGGACAGCTGTGGGGAAGAGACCAGAAGGAGATGCCCATCATGGTCTATCAGGATCTAACAGAATCACTGTCCCAACATGCCAAAAAAAGGTGCCAGCTACATGCTATATCTCTTGTCTCTTGTCCACCCAAGCATTTAAAAATGAATGAGTATGAAATTTCCCAGACAAGGGTTTCCTTTCCAATGGATATAAGTGGCTGGAACAAGACCCTTCTGGACTGGATTGCTAGTTTGTTTTAGTGGCAGTGTTGTAACAATTATCCATTTGGCAGATGCCTTTATCCAAAACTATTTACAATCCATTCATTATAAACATTTTAGCGCTATACATGATCCCAGCAACTTGTTTCAATAACTGCATACTATTTTGAAACAGTAACATCAGACAGGGTTGATTTGGGTCTCAGCTGGGTCTTTGTTTTGTGAAGGATCTAGTGTTATCAGGGCATGGGAGAGGTTGAGCTATAGTCTGTGCTGATAGCCCACCTGCTGAAATGCTGAGTGCACAGCCAGATGCTTTCCAGCCAAAGTAGGCCAGATTAGTATTGGAACCAATGTGCAGTCTAGTGCTCCTCCATTCTCGCTTTGTAAGGCCCAGCGCTACGTTACTCGGCCTCCCCTGAGACACGCTGATTTATGGACATGAGCACCAAGAGGGACAAATGCCTCTAATCCCGACAGCACCATTTCACAAGCTCAGTGGCAAACACGTTTAGAAATATTGGAAAAATGCTTAACAATCAAAGTCATAAACATTGATCCTGTTCAATGAGATGGAAGACCTTGAATTGCAAGCTCTTGGAGACAAGCAAACGCACACACGTACGCATGTATGAGTGCACCGCATGAAAGAACCCACATCGAAGTGGAAATCTCTATCAATCACAAAGACGCAATAATGTGCTTTTTGAAGGACATTATATGAGTTCAGTAGACTGTCACCTTAGAAAGGGAACAGATGGAAAAGCAGGCAAGAATGGGAGAAATATATTTTTCTGGGTTTTTTAAACACTTATGCAATCTTTGGAAGCCCAGGGACATATCTGGAGATATCGTGGGCATATCGTGACATTTACACGATGAAGAATTATCAACAGAGCAGAGCTTGAAGGAAGGTTAAACAGTGGAAAGGGAGTCTCTCTCCACATGTGACATTCACACCAATTTCGCTTTGTTCACAACTGAGCTGTAGGATCACTCACAGTCTTCCAATATCCACCAGCAGACCCACACTTTCAAACACATTTAGCATAACTGGCTATGCAAATAAATTCCACACAATAGCCTGTGATTACCTAAATGCTTGGTTGCTTTGAGCCAGTCCCAACAGGATAACTGCAGATTGATGGAAGGAACTGACCCCTAGCCTCTCGTTTTCTCTTCGCTTCCCTGCCACTTTGGAGCCAAGAGACATGGGCTGATAACCCTACCATCTTATCACAGAAGCACACTCCCTTGGTGCTGAATCTGTAGGTAATTGAATAATGCACAGGGCTATTTGTCTGATTGTGAATGGTATTTAAAAAAAGGAACAGTCAGGTGGTGACTGGGAATGCTGGCTTCCTCTCTCTCTGAAAGATGCTATTGGTCCAATCCTTGCTGCAGTGGTTAGTCATATGGGGATTATACAACAGCTACAACTCACTTCATTCCACCTTGTGCTCACCAAGCAGGAAAATGGAGCTAAATATAAATGCAGATGGTGGCATCTCTGGAAAGGTCAACAATACATTTGCACCAATGAAGATTATCGCATGTAAATGTGACTCACTTGCATTTAACTCAGACCAAGGATGGGAATCATGGATTCTTTCATAACTCTGTTACGTAAGAGGCTTCACAGATTAGTTTCTCCCTAAAGAAGATCTTTTCTCCCGTTCACATCAAAGTCTAAAAGAGCTTGATGTGTAAATTTCAGAGTGCTACGACTGTCTCCTTCATAACCCCTTTCACTGTGATGATGAAACCGGAGAGATGACTCTTGAATCAGGCCATTAGGTGAGCTTCACAAGATGCCATTAGAAATTATAACTTACATTTAGTCTCTACATTGCGATCCCATGTGACTCAGATAATCCTTGACAATCAAAACAAAGCCGTTCATCTATTATCAGTATGGCACGGCTTGGGGCCTCCAACTCGTATGCCCACATGCTGTCAGTGTTTTCACCAAGTGTCCGACCCTCAGCAACTATATCACAAAACAGGTCTCCAGCAGACAGATTCGCTTACCGGTGCACTTATCGAACCAAACAACTCCACTGGATGAAATGACAAACTGACGAGTTTCCATTGGGATTTATATGCTTGTCCCTTGACTGTTGTTTTGCTTCATCAAGAAAATTACTGCAATTAGGAATGGGTCACTATTCTTGTTTCTCCAAATGGGGAAAGATGTCCTAAGCAATGTCAGTGTCTTTGATTTACTCTGTCCATCTCTCTCAACAGCTGTTGTTGGAGGTGGACCAGAACACTAGCTTACTGAGTCTGCTTAATGTAAGCACAGCTCCGTAGGGTAGGGGGAGGGACTTTGGATTCAAACATCAGTTCATCCTGCCCAGAAGACATCAGCTATTGCAACGTAATTAATGTGTATTTTCTCATCTGTTAAGGTACATCCGTTGACCTTAAACCTCTCGCTGTTCTCCCTTCCAGTTGTCGGCTGGGGGCTTGGCCAGTGAAAGAGTGAGATGGGATGAGAGGAGAGAGGAGAGGAACACAGGAGTTGAGCGAAAAGAATGATGCTAATAAAACCAAAAGAAAACAGATCATATCTTATATTGTACTACCTATTACATACTCTCATTGAAACAAAGCCTTACCCAGCAGAACTCTCCGTGAGCTGCATTCTGCTATGACATGAGAGCTTTTGCAATTACACAAAGATTATCCAGCACATGACCCACTGAGAAATCCCCAACCCCACAAAATCTGCAAAAACAAAGCTAGCACAAAACATGTTCTAGTTTGGACATTTCATGAAAATCAAAGCCAAAAAGATGAAACAAGGGAAGTTGGATTTTCCCTCCTGAGGGGAGTGTGAGAATCAATCAGGCTGAGACAGGTCTATGACAACACATTCCCACAAGACAAGGAAGTGAATCCTGATTCATCGGTGAAGGAGGAAGTGTAGCAAGCTCAGGCAAGATCACCCCTACAACGCAGACATGGCCATCTAATACTTTAGTAAATACATTCATCTTCCTGTATCTCTTTCCTGGACATGTCAAGAATAACGCAGAAAGCAGGAACATAATTCTGCAGCCCTCATTTTGGTCCTATAAAACATGATGGCAAGAGATTTGGTATTCAGCATGAAATTAGGGGCAGCCTAACCTAACTGACATTATTGTTATCGAGTTTTCGTTATTACTGCAGTACTTCATACACTCTTTAAACAGGTTAGATGAACTCTGGTCACTGTGATAGAGAATGAGGCCCATCCTTTTTCAAGAACTGTAAAACTGGAGTTTATCTTCATTGTAATTGAATACTTATCAAATTTCAAAGAATTACACATTCTTAAGATTGATAAAATAAGTGTAAAATAGCTTTTGAATGAGAGCAAAGGGTAAAGACTGTGTTTACATCACCTTTCACTCGTAAAGCTTTGTGATGTCCCAAATATATGCAAGGACAAAAGGGAAACATATTGAAAGTCTGTCTATACACATGCCATTCTTCTTCACTCAGAACAGCTAATGTGATTTAATTATACTCTTAAATACTATAGACAAAAAAAAAAAACTGAAAAGCATCTTGATGTACAGTAATTATGTGAATCAAAACCCATTACTTTTATTCCAAACGTTTTAGGATAGCAATGGCACAATACTTTATTACATAAGAAAATATTGGGTCAGATTGAATTGTCTGATTGAATGAATAATGATATCACTGTATATACTATGCATATATAAATAATAATACAATTTTATAGTCAACTTTCAAACAAATGTATGTTTTAGGTGATTTGTGGTTGAACTGATTTTATCACTGGGGCGGTACCTAAGGTACAAAACCGAAAGGTACTAATATGTACCTTTAAGGTATTAATATGTACCTTTAAGGTATTATGTATGTACCTTTAAGGTACTAATATGTACCATTTAGGGGTGAGTAAGGTACAAAGATGTACCTTTTCACTTTTGTACCTTAGGGTACCGCCCCAGTGACAGCACTGTACCTTTTTTTTCTGAGAGTGTGTATCTCTCTTCTTGTTCCTTTTTCCTCTTACCATCTTTTTTTGTTTTTTTGTTATTTGAATTAATAGTGGGGTGACGCACGTGACATTGTCATTTATTAATTATTCCTCTGAGAGGATCCAAGGACAGCGCAAGTTTAGCCAAGTCCTGTGATACTCAAGACTGCCAAGTTCTCTGCTGCCCTCCACACCGTGCAACCTCTGTGACTTAAAATGTTTGCATTCATTATCTTATCTATTCTGACTAAATCAATCTGCTGATAAGTGTTGAGGCATTGAAGAAACGCTGCATACATCACAGACGAAAAAACAAAACAAAAAACAAGTATGTTGGTAAAAAATGCTGTTGGTTATTGTCTACAAAAGAAAGTGGATCGCATGAAATGATTCCAAGATGCTGCTCTAATTCCTTTTATCTGCAGATCATTATTCACTAATGCTTTGCTGCTTTCTGGATGAAGACCTCAGAGAATGATTATGAAATAATTTTACATGGAATTCTGGAGCTAATGGACACCTACTAACAGGAAATGTGGACTATTTGAAAGTTCTGTTCCAGGTGAGGGATTGGGTGTCACAATTTTTTTTTTTTGGCAGCTCCAAATCACAACTGTCAGATTCTCTCAGTTCAAAAAGGATCAAATTGAGATTTAAGAAAGCTCTCGTTGGCTTTTTGTTCATTTAGTAATCCGCCCTGGCTAAGGTAGGTTAAAGGTCAGTCGGCTTGGTTATATGGCACAAGAAAAAAGCATCTGTCAGCAACCCAAGCTCATAACACTCTCATTACTCAAGGACAACTGCCACAAGTGGAAGGTTAGTTCCACTCGAATAGCCTGGAATTCCAGGGGTGTCGCTCCTTGTCTGAGAGTCAGCTGCTTTGCCAGGGTGACCTCCAAGCACCATTTACATCAGAGCGCCGCCGCTCCCTGGGTCACATGTGGCTGTTCCATTTCAGTGGTGTCTTGAATCAGGATCTCTGTTCCGAACAACCCTCTCCCTTCCTGAAGTTTCTCCCTAAGGAAAAGCACTGAGAGAGACTCTCGTTTAGGTCAATGGAGAAGCAGCCCACAGATCAATGGTTGTGCTCGGTCACATGGGGAGAGGGATACCAGTGGAGATGATAAGCTTCCATCTAATTACACTGCAAGGCCGTTTCAAGGCCGCTTAGACCCTTACTCACAGCACCTCTGAAGGATTCAGCATGCATTCTGATGCGCCAAAACAGGTGCTTTATCAGAACGCTGCTGTAAACTGTGTAAACACAGGACAATCAAAACTAAGACAACAGAACATGACAATGAGTTTTTATTAATTTTCTCTCCAGGGTTGCTAGGGTGTACAAATAGTTGGGACTGTCATTTTATAGCCTTACCATATACTTTTTTATTCATCAGTGTTAGTGATATTATTAAACTTTATGTGTACTGTGTGTTAAGTAAAGAGGGACAATATTTTTGTATACCTGCTATGACATGTTTGAGAAATAAATTTGCTTAGTTTAAATTTCCTCAAATTGAGACTTCATGACCATGGGGGTTAAAGGGTTAGTTCCCCCAAATCAAATTTCTATGATCATTTACTCACCCTCACTTCATTCTAAACCTGTAAGACATTCGTTTATCTTCAGAAACAAATGAAGATCTTTTTTAAGAAATCTGAGAGATTTCTGTCCCTCCATTGACCTTCTACGCAACTACCTCTTTGATGCTTCAAAAAGTTAATAAAGAGATCGTAAAACTATTGGTTTCATCCAAATAGTTTGAGACATAATTGTTTTACATGATGAACAGATTGAATTTAGGCTATTATACACATTTAAACATTGATCAGCAAACATAAGAAGAGGCTCAACAGAACCTGCTTGATGTGCGAGAACAAACCTCATTGGTTCTTGCTGAAGCTCAAACGTGCTGCGTAACACAAGAATGAACCTCATTGGTTCTTGCTGAAGCTCAGATGTGCTGTGTAACACAAGAATGAACCTGTGTAACACAAGAATGAACCTCATTGGTTCTTGGTGAAGCTCAGATGTGCTGTGTAACACAAGAATGAACCTCATTGGTTCTTGGTGAAGCTCAAACTGGCTGCGTAACACGAGAATGAACCTCATTGGCTCTTGCTGAAGCTCAGATGTGCTGTGTAACACAAGAATAAACCTCATTGGTTCTTGCTGAAGCTCAAACGTGCTGCATAACACAAGAATGAACCTCATTGGTTCTTGCAGAAAATCAAACGTGCTGCGTAACACGAGAATGAACCTCATTGGTTCTTGCAGAAGCTCAAACGTGCTGCGTAACACGAGAATGAACCTCATTGGCTCTTGCTGAAGCTCAAACGTGCTGCATAACACAAGAATGCACCTCATTGGCTCTTGCTGAAGCTCAAACGTGCTGCGTAACACGAATGAACCTCATTGGTTCTTGCTGAAGCTCAAAGCGCTGCGTAACACAAGAATGAACCTCATTGGTTCTTGCTGAAGCTCAAACGTGCTGCATAACACAAGAATGAACCTCATTGGTTCTTGCTGAAGCTCAAACGTGCTGTGTAACACAAGAATGAACCTCATTGGTTCTTGCAGAAGCTCAAACGTGATGCGTAACACAGAATGAACCTCATTGGTTCTTGCTGAAGCTCAAACGTGCTGGGTAACACAAGAATGAACCTCATTGGTTCTTGCTGAAGCTCAAACGTGCTGCGTAACATGAGAATGAACCTCATTGGTTCTTTCTGAAGCTCAAACGCGTGCTGCGTAACACAAGAATGAACCTCATTGGCTCTTGCTGAAGCTCAAACGTGCTGCATAACACAAGAATGAACCTCATTGGTTCTTGCTGAAGCTCAAACGTGCTGCGTAACACAAGAATGAACCTCATTGGTTCTTGCAGAAAATCAAACGTGCTGCGTAACACGAGAATGAATGTCATTGGTTCTCACACATCAAGCAAGCATACTTGAGTTTCCGTTTACCACAACTGATGTGGGAGTTGATGAATTTTTATATGTGAAGAAAATCGTAAATTAAATCCATTCAACATATAAAGTGATCAAGTCTCTTCAGAACAAATTGTACTAAACCACTCAATTCATAAGGATTTGTTTTATGATCGCTTTATGAACTTTTTCAAGCGCCAAATGTCATTTGTGTACTGCGTAGCTAGGATTTCATTAAAAGATCTTAATTTGTGTTCAGAAGATGAATGAAAGTCTTACAGGTTTGGAACGGCATGAGGGTGAGTAATTGATGACAGAATGTTTATTTTTGGGTGAACTAACCCTTTAACATATAAAGTCAAGTCATAAATAATATTTTTACATTAACCTATATTAATAAATGCTGTAAAAAATATATATTTATTGTTAGTTGGTACATTAACAACCCGTAGCAGTTATGTGTCACCAGTTTTTAGTCAGATCTTTATGAAATGTGAAATTCTATATTTTCTCTCGCCCACAGCTGTACTTTTCCTACCGACCATGTGACTAACCAGAAGCAGGTTGCCAAATTCCCAGGATATTGTGACAGTTGGAGCAGAGGAATTCAAAACAAGAGTGTAGGTCCAAAGCTTACCAAAGCACTGTGACCATGCCTTTTGGCCACTCCTCCTTGTTATCATAATGGCATGTAAAGGTTAAATCCAACACTGTTTGTTTAAAATATACACATGGATGATAGAGCGGAAAACAGACCTCACATGATCTTTAACCCTTTGCAGGTGCAACAAACTTGGTGTGCGGGTAAAGCCCGTCTGAAGCAGCTGTGCTTGTGTAGGGTTGATACGAGGGCCTTGTGGTGGTCCCATCTTGATGCAATGATAAAGCTATGACATGATCTGACACAGACAGTTCAACTCACCCTGAGTGTGCCAGATATTTTAGCTGTTTACTCTCTTTAGCCGCATGGGGTGAGAGTGGTTGTGAACTGTTTCCCTGTGAACCGAGAAGAACATAAAACAAAGAACATGGGAAACACATGGAGTCGTGCACACATGCTAACAGCAGGTGTAACCAACAGATGCAGCTACATTAGATTAGCTCATAAAGCGACGCGCTGCCGTTTGTAATGTGAGGAGTTAATGTGACTCATGCATCTCTCTCGATCACACGCATGTGAGGGTGGAAAACACGCATTTAACACAACCAGAATAGAACGGCCCGAGCAGCTGGAAGCACATCTCACGCTTCAGGTTCAGTTTAAAGTTTAAACACATCCAAGTGCATGTAGTTTTGCTCCAGTCTGGCTGTTAGTACACAGAGAGCAGAATGGGGTGTCAGTAGGGATGTGCATGCATGCTTATTGTCATGTCATGTGATCTGCTCTGGAAATAGCCGCCTGTCACAATGGAGGAATGGATCCGTGTGCCCTCTCCGGTATGGCGGAAATACAACTCTCAAAGGTGAACCTCAACCCCCACTGTTCCCAAAATAACCAATGTAATATCAATGTCCCACAAACAGTGCAAGAGAGAAAGGGAAAGGAGCGAGTGAGTGACGTGCCAGGAAAGAGCAGGAGAGCTGATTCTGTGAGAGCGAGAACGAGAGCGATACGTTTCTTTGGTTTCAGGGGATGGCAGCAGACTCAGGCCTTGAATCATTCAGTATTGATGAAGCACAACGCAGTACATCTCTACTGCATGTATGTTTTCAGTACAGATCTGCAAACATGTGTGAAGCTATGAAGGTTTAAAGTGATGAGAGCAAAACTCAAGAGACATATTTTCCTAGTAGCTGTTCACATCATATTTTAAACAAGGTTCATTTCAGATCCTGATCTCATATGAAATATGAATTTAGAGGTTTTGATATTATCGGTTATCTTATATATTCAATAATTATTTTTATTTCAGTTTTAGTAATTTTAGTGCTTTATATTAAACATATTTTATGGCACTTTTTTAGTTAACAATAACAACACTGATGTGAATTTTGTGATACTGTGTAAAAAAGCTGGATGAAAACACTATGATTGAATAACATTTCCAGAACATGCATAAAAAACTATCAGAAAATGTATGTGCTGAGTTAAAATTAAATACATTTCTTCACGCGCACCAAAAACGATTTGCTCTATTATTAGGCCTAGCTATTGAAATTCAAACAAACAAAACAAAATCACAGCACATAAAACCAAAGGCTATAGATATTTCTTATATGTAATGAAATCATCCAGTTGTGCCTCACTGCAAGAGTCCAGCTGCTGAAAATGGCAACATCTTGTTAACACTCCTCCAAGTTTTTAACCTGCTAGATTCAATACTTTGACATTGCAGGAGAACAGCGGGAGCAATGACGAGCCAGACAGTGTAAAGTATATTTTAGAAGACTGTGAGTGAGAAAGAGCACGAGAGAGAGAGAAAGAGAGAGGGAGAGAGGTGTGCAGTGTCTCCATCTTTTCCTTTGCCCTCCCTGTGGAACTGTTCCTGTCTGAACAGAGTGTCTCTGCATTAGCTTAGTGCTATACGCTTCCAGCTAGCTCAGCGAGGTGCACAGTGTAGCCCTGGCAACCCTAGTCACCTCAACACCTGGCTGAAGGCTTCTCATTAGACACAGTGCATGCCATGCACCTGTAAATCAGGAGGGAACGCTTGCTGTAGGGCCGTTCTGTTAGCATACACCATAGAAACCTACTTAGACAGAGGTTTGATTAACACTTCAACCATGGCACAAAAAAGCCATGTCCTTTTTTAGAAATACACTGCCCGGCCAAAAAAAGTTGCTGTTTAGATTTAAATAGCCAAATGCTTAAGAGTTTATGACTGGATCATTATTACTGTGATTGTTGTGTTACTAGCATAATATATGTTTGGCAATAGTTATTTTAACCCTTTTAGGAGTGTGTAGCTTTTTATTTCCAAAGTCCCTTTAAGAAAAGTAATTTCCCTCGGCGGCCAACTTTGAAATGCTTCTCGGGCATGCAAGTGCAGCTCCTATCTCTTTGAATCGGGGGAAACATAAATTCTCCAAAACTGTTCACCAAGCTTACAATTCAATTTCATACTTGAAATCACCAATGAAATCTGACAACAACTGTCGGTATAAATGTTGTTTCTAATCGCTCGAATCATGACAAAACAATTTGTTTAGCCTGGACAAAGCTAATGAGCATGCGCAATCCTAAACTCGCCTCTAAATACTGCCTGTTTATGACATCATGACTTTACTAATCAACAATTGGCTCTTTCATTTAGAAGGAGCCTGTTTTCCCATACATTTTTTGTAAGAAAATGCTAAGTAACCCAATGTGTGTAACAGTGTTAATATTTTTTCTGCAAAACAATAATTTAACTGAATAAGTGCAATTCAACTTTATTGCACTTGTCTGATACACAATGAATAAGTGATGTTTCACTCGCCCCAAAACCCTCATTCACTATTCCCTACTTAACATCGGCTGTGCACTCGTTATTGCAGTGTAATGTGGGATTGAATGAGTGCACTCGTAATTTCGACAGCACAGAAATAGCTGTCCCTTCAAAAAGTGCCCTAATTGAGGGTATGGGGGCGATTTTGGATTCAGACAAAGTTACCGCAGGCAGAAAACAAAAGAATAGGAAGCATCCTCAGCAAAACTTGAAATGGCTCAGCGATTTACTGCAGAGCAAGAACCAAACTGGTGAAGAAGCTGTCAGCGATCAAAATATTGATTTTAAAGATGTTGAAAATTATAGTTTTGAGAAAATGTTTCAGATCGTGACTATGAGTTAGATGCTGAATGTACTGGGAAAAGAGCTCTGACGAAGACAGTGATGACTTCCAAGCTCCAAAAGGTAGCAAAATATGCTTTATTTTATTCTTCTGTAAATTGTTACTCTAATATCAGGAGAGTTTTATATTATTGTGACAAGTATCCATCCGTGTTGGATCTAGATATAGAGCCGGGGCGCTAAAGAACGGAATATGTAATAATGATTGGCGAAAATTCATGCATTTAAGGGTTAAAGAACCATATGGAATCCACAACATTCCAGGATGACAGTGTCAAGATGAATCAGTCACAAATTGTGAAAGAATGGTTGGGAGGGAGCAAGAAGAATTATTTTCAGTTTCAAATAAATATTGTGATGTAATTTACATACATTTTTGAAAAAGTTTCATGTGTGAAAATTATTCTTCATGCTCCCTCCCAACCAATCTTTCACAGTTTGAGCCTGATGAATCTTGACATAGTCATCCTGGAATATGGCCATGATGTGTGCTCCTACATGGTTGTTTAAGAAATGAAAAGCTACTCACTTCAACAATCAGGGTTAGAAGAACTTTTACCGAATTACCATTTAAATCCAAACAGTTTTGGTCAGGCAGTATATGTTTAAAAGTTGGGGGTCAGTATTATTTTTACTTATTACTTTTATTCAGCAAGGATGCATTAAATTGATCTTAGAAGGTGGGGTGAGGCCTACATGGATCTGACTTGTTTGTTAAGCATATCCCACAGATGCTCGATTGGATTGAGATCTGGTGAATTTGGAGGCCAAGTCAACACCTCAAACTTCTTGTTTTTCTCCTCAAATCATTCCTGAACCATTTTTGCTTTGTGCCAGGACGCCTGCTGAAAGAGGCACCAGGGAATACCGTTTCCATGAAGGGGTGTACATGGTCTTCAACAATGCTTGCAGGTGGTACGTGTCAAAGTAACATTCACATGGATGACAGGACCCAAGTTTTCCCAGCAGAACATTGCCTAAATTATCACACTGCCTCCGCCGGCTTGCCTTCTTCCAATAGTGCATCCTGGTGCCATGTGTTCCCCAGGTAAGTGACACACACGCACCCGGCCATCCACGTGATGTAAATTTTTTTTGTGATTTATCAGGGACAAACTGCAATGCACTGTATATTCTGACACTTTTCTATTAGAGCCTTCGCTCCCCACGTGCATCAATGAGCCTTGGTCGCCCATGACCCTGTCACCGGTTCACCACTGTTCCTTCCTTGGACCCCTTTTGATAGATACTGACCACTGCAGACCGGGAACACCCCACAAGAGCTGCAGCTTTGGAGATGCTCTGACCCAGTTGTCTAGCCATCACAATTTGTCCCTTGTCAAACTCGCTCAAATCCTTACGCTTGCCCAATTTTTTGTAGTAAGAATTTGTACAAAGACAAACATTTCAAGTGTATTAGGTGGTTTTCATAGTGATTCATGCAACTATATTCAATAAAGGAGTGACTATTTCTTTGTCTCCAACCTCTAGCGATTAAACGCGGATATGTACGTGAATGTGTGTGTTTCTGTGGCGAGTGGGTGGTACGGCTACACTGACTCACTATAGCAGAGACTAAGATCAACTGAAACGCTGATGACTAATGGAGGAAGAAGCTCGGGGCCTTAAAAAAGAAGCAAAGAAACAGAAGAAGAGGTGGGCTTTGAAAAATGCATGCACCCCAAACCCAACACTGCTGGGTTTACCTCAACTGCTGCATTTCTCATAAGAACATGCTGATGTATTATTGAGCAGATCAGTTCCGGCCCAGGACATAGAGGTCACCACATCAATGCGCTCAGCTGAAATAGTCAGCAGTCGATGTCAAAACATGCACATGTGCAGCTCGTGCGCCAAGCTCAAAAACACTTCATTTGCATAGCCCTAAAAGCCATAAAATATGTCTGCCGAATAAAACTTGCGTTAAATATGCATGTCCTGTCTGGGATCTTTTTAAGAATGTGAAATTGAAATGTAAACAGGAATAGCGTATGGGTGGGGCTGCCTGGTTGTATCAAAGCTGTGTAGACATCATTTATGACAGGGGCGTTTCCTATTGCAGTAAGTGAGGGATTTTTTTTTTTTACTCAAACTCATTGTAGTAAAAGGGATTGGCTGTGTTTGAATCTTCTGCAGATCTCTGGAATGGTGTTAAAGTATATATGGAGGCTATAAAGAAGATTTGGACTACTTGCCACACATTTTACTGTAGTGAAAATTTCAGCCCTTAAAGTTTTGACGACACAAAAGCTACTGAATATTTCCACTATTTTAATCCTGGGCAAAAAAAAAAAGTTGATTTAGCATGAAAACGTGACAGTTTACTCTAATTTCATTCCAAATCCATAAAGCTTTCATTCCTCTTCAAAACACAAATGAATTTTTTTTTAATGAAACCTGAGAGACATTACTGTAAAAAAATGTAATTTTAACTGTAAAAGACTAGTGAAAAAGTTACTAAATACGGAGGAAAACTGTAATAGATAGCAGAAACCATCTGTTTGATTGATCAGATTATTTATTAAGTTGTAAATTACTATTTTAAATTGTAAAATATACAGGTTGTTCTGTAAATATGTTTGAATTTTAACTGTATTTTTACTAGATTACTCTGGCAACCACGGATGACAGGATTTTGTTTTACAGCCATCTTTAAAGTAATAGAATGAAGAAGTTTAATCTAAGCCTTCTGTAAAGACACAATTGCTTTATATGATAAACCGATAAGGATTTTATTCACAGATAAACACTGTTCAACTCACACATAGAGCACATCAAATATGGTAAACAAAAGCTTAAACCTGCTTGCTTGACGTGCGAGAACAAACCTCATTTGTTCTTGCACATTCAAGTTTATGTTTATTGTTTACCATATTTGATGTGCTCTATGCGTTGATCAATATTTATCAAGTTTTGGTGGACTAGACTTTCAATGGAGGATCTTGTATCTTTCATTGAAATATCGTTTTTGTTCATTTTTGTTTCAACAAACAGAAATCAGGTTTGGAACAACATGAGGGTGAGTATATCATGACAATTTTTTGGCTGAATTATCCTTTAAACGCAATAGCAGGGCTTGATGTTACAACACGGAGCATGTTATCACAATGGTACTTGCTTTACTGTTACAGGCTTTTCAGCCAATTTTAAACAATAAAACAATCACAAATCATCTTAAATGCCATCATCATCGGTAGGTCTTTAAACTAAAATGTTACAAGTTTAATTTTGAGGATAGAATTAACAAATTATCCTAATTTGAGACCTCAGTGTTTGATACCAGCTAACAAAACCAACGCTATCTCACGACCAATTCGTACTAATTCATACGAGTGAATAAAAGGTGTCTAATTTGTACGAATTTGTACGACCTCACTCGTACGATTTGTCTAAACCCACGTGATGGGTAGGTTTAGGGGCGGGGTCAGGGGTAGGTCATTCGTATGAATTCATACGAATTTGGTAACTCGTAAAATATGTACAAATTAGCAAAAATCTTATGAATTACGAATTAGCCACCTCGTAAAATTAGTACGTATTGCCGTGCGATCGGGCTGTAATATCATATAACTTTGATAGAAAGGTATGTAATGGATTAGCCTACAATCAACCAATCAGCTGTTAAATTTAAGTACACAATTAGATAATACCAATTTAGGTCAACCAATCACCAAGAAATGCTTCATTGTGTTCAGTCTGTGGTGTAAAAGGTCACATTAGCAATTAAAGAAAAAATACTTCAGCCAAACATGGTCAGGTCAAAGTGTCTGGATAATTTTGATCCCAAATGTTTACTTTATTTTGCTATCCTCACTTACATAAATGAACTATATACTGTCCTGCACCCACTAGTAAAACAATGATATCTGGTGTCTAAATAATTTTTGGTTTGACTGTACATGTGGCAACAAGAAATTGACCTACATACTCAACTCTTCAATGTGACCCTGGACCACAAAACCAGTCATAGGTCGCACAGGTGTATTTGTGGCAATAGCCAACAATACATTGTATGGGTCAAAAGTATACATTTTTATTTTTATGCCAAAAATCGTTACGACAAAAATATATATATCTCGGACAAATATATCCTATATCCTAGCAAACCATACATCAATGAAAGCTCAGCTTTCAGATGATGTATAAATCTCAATATAAAAAAAATGTACCCTTAAGACTTGTTTTTGTGGTCCACTGTCACAAAAAAGAGAGAGAGTGATAGAGAGAGAGAGAGAGAGAGAGAGAGAGAGAGAGAGAGAGAGAGAGAGAGAGAGAGAGTGAGAGAGAGTGAGAGAGTGAGAGAGTGAGAGAGAGAGAGAGAGAGAGAGAGAGAGTGAGAGAGAGAGAGTGTGAGAGAGAGAGAGAGAGAGAGAGAGAGAGAGAGTGAGAGAGAGGGAGGGAGGGAGGAGGGAGAGAGAGAGAGAGAGGAGAGTGAGAGAGAGGAGGGAGGAGAGAGAGAGAGAGAGAGAGAGAGAGAGAGAGAGAGAGAGAGAGAGAGAGAGAGAGAGAGAGAGAGAGAGAGAGAGAGAGAGAGAGAGAGAGAGAGAGAGTGAGAGAGAGAGAGAGAGAGAGAGAGAGTGAGAGAGAGAGTGAGAGAGAGAGAGAGAGAGAGGGAGGGAGGGAGAGAGTGAGAGAGAGTGAGAGAGAGAGAGAGAGAGAGAGAGAGAGAGAGAGAGAGAGAGAGAGAGAGAGAGAGAGAGAGAGAGAGAGAAATAAATATCCTATTCTCATGCTAACTGCTAATGCTTATAATTTTAATATCCAGAGGTCACCGCATTCTTATCTGGGAGATAATCATTTACAGATTGTGCTGGCTGCTACAGGCTCACCTCTATCCTGATAAGAGTTCACTGTTTTGTTAATAGTTGGCTTTGAATTAACCATGTGGTCTGCTGGTTGACTTTTGCATGAAGGGCAAGCGGGTGATAAACAGGTCGTGGAAGTGAGAGAGGCCAAAAAAAAACAGGACCTGTACACATTAACTCTGGTCTTTCCTGGAATTACAAGGGGCAAAGCAAACGGTCTCTTGCTGGAGGCTGTGCTGTCATGACAACGTTATGAGCTACTCTAGCTCACGGGATGGAAAAAGAAATCATCCTTGCTTTATCCTTGCACACGAGACGGTGTCTGATGTCACAGTGGGATACACTCTGGGATTACATCGTGCATCAGCTGGGAGGATGAATTAGGCAGGATAAACATCTGCCTGCTTGCTTATCAGATTAGAGGCCAGAGATGGCGTTTTGGAAATATGGAAAAGGGGTAGTGCGTTATGATTACGGTCAACTTAAATAACATTTTTCTATAAACTGAATTTGTAACGTCGATTATTAGATGTGAACTGCAGGACATCGGTGCTGGTTTGCACTGTCAGGGTTTTCCCTAGCTGTGACCTGTGAGGTTGGAAAGCACAGGAAGACTGTCCTGCCCTGTCTTTGCTGAGCTGTGGATTGCTGGACCGCTGAAGCGACCATCCATTATTCAGCTCGTGGGGATGGGCAGCTCTATCTCCTGGGATTAAGAACTCAGCTCTGATGAGCACATCACGCTCTCCACTGACACACACACACAGCACACCAGGGAGCCAGGAGGCAGGGACACAGAAAACACACCTCCTCCGCATGAGTGCATCAATTCTGGAGTGAAAGCCTGGATATCTGGATCAGAGCATCTAAACCTTGGCCATATCTTGAAGGCTGCTCTCTATGCGGTATTGAACGCATATTATTCATAACACAAGTATCTGCAAACGTAGGCATGAACGCATGACCGACATATTGCACTAAGTCCTAGGGTACGTACTTAAAGTCAGTATAAAATGTAAATTCACCCCATGTATAAAGTCCCATATTAAAGTTAGTTCGTCATTGCTGTTTTGGAATGACAAACAGTCATGGTTTGTACCAAATGGACGATATCTCTGGCACACATTATAAAAGTGCATACAGCAAACTATGTTTTAAAGGTAGGGTAGGCAATGTTTTTCTGAAACATGTTTGTTTTACTGGTTGAATCTCTCTTCACATCCTGACAGCAATCAATAATAGAAGTGGTCTAAATAATAAAACATGAATATCTTCTGTGAAAGTCTCAGGACCAAAAAATGTTTGTCCAATCACTGCATTCAGCATCTAAACTTTAGCTGCTCTCTATGCTGTATTGAACGTCATATAATTCATAACACAAGTATCTGCAAATGCAGGCATTAAGTCCCATGGTACACACTTAAAGGCACAATATGTAAGATTTTTAGATTCAAATATCCACAAACAAAAAATGTTTTTGTTGACCTGTGTACATCATTCCAAAAGTGTCCAATAATGTTTAAAATCCAGATGTGTCAAGCAGGACGAGGCTGGCGGCCACACCAGAGAAATCACCAATTTTAACCAGTGTTATGGGCCGTGTCATTGTGTCGCCTTTTAATTACACTATATCCACGTTACCCTTGGTTTCCGTAGAATGTATTTTATTAGAAAGGTGAGCAACTGTTTAGATATCCATTTATCAACTGAAAACTTATACAGCGCAACTAGGTTAGTCTTATTGTTTGAATCGCTTGTTTTCTCGATTCACTGCGAATAATGTTTTTACCATGCCTCAGCAACAACACTGTTTTGTCAAGTGGCTAACATAATCAGAGGGAGCTTTCTCCATCATACAATATATTTTAAAATGAATTGCGTCATTTAGCAACAGTCATTTAGTCATCCTGTTTTTATTAATATGATATTCTAATATCGATCTTGATTACTGCAAAGTGCAACAGGTCTCTCATACCAGCCACTGAGCGAACGTTATAGCATAACTTTCAACACACTCAAATGTATTTAGTATGATTATTTAACCATGTAAAACAGCAGTGCGTTACCTCACATACAAAACGAAAAAAGCGGAAGCGGCCGACTACAGAATAAGCATAATAAAAGCTCAGGGACCGGTGTTTTGCGCAGGTCTCTCTCATTAGCATTCGCTCCTAAGAGTTCTCGGTGCGTCCTGCTTCATACCACCATAACGTTAATAAAACTTTAATACATCCACTCATTCATGAACATGATCTCTGCCCGAGTCTGTCGAATTCCATTCCATTGGTTGATGAGGTGAGGAGTCAAGACTACAACTCCCATGATCCCACGCTCATTCACGCCATCGCAGAGGTGGACAACTTTATTAATTGAGTAAAAGTAAAAGTACTACTGGTCAAATATTACTCTGTTACAAGTGAAAGTTCTAAAAACAGAGTTTTCCTTAAGTAAAAGTACAAAAGTATTTGTTTTTAAAAGTACTTAAGTATCAAAAGTACATTTTCAATGCATTAACTTTTTATTATTGTTGCATTGTTGTATAATGCACATTATGCCTTCGTGGTGGTTTAAGCCAGTCAGTGATGCTCCATCCGACATGTTAGCATACGACTACCTTAAACTCATTTCAATACTTGTTTAAAAGTTACAAAGCTCTTTACAAAGCTGCTGTCACTTTAAGGCAGAATACACGGCAGAATACACAGAATACATTGATGCAACTACGAATCTTTAATCTTTTCAGAAAACTGAAACATACCTTCTAAGTACGGCCATGGGTGCACACTGTGCCGAGGAACAGTCTTCTTCCATTTTGCTATAACTAATCAGTATTCAAAAAACTTCCCATGACCCTACAAAGGTGATTACCGAAAAACATCATCCACTGACTTTCAATGCTACTACAGAAACGACTTTCGACTTTGAGGACCTTGATAGAAATGTAGTTGAGTAAAATGTACAATATTTGTCTTTCAAATGTAGTGAAGTCAAAGTTTCCCGAAAAAATTATATTCAAGTAAAGTACAGATACTCAAAAAGTGTACTTAAGTACTGTAATAAAGTTACTATCCACTTCTGTCATCAAGCTACGCCTTTGTGTTGAATAAGCGACATCTAGCAGAAAAAACGTAAATACAGTGCCCTTAAAGTCAGCATGAAATGAAAATGTATTTTCTAAATGTATATTACGGATCTTATTATGAACAATTCATCCACGGATGTGTTTCATTAATCAAATGTTTTGACCTTGTAATGTTTAATCAAAATGTCAACAAACTTCTCTCTGGTGATGTGTGCAGTGACCTTAAAGGGATACAGTAGATCACCGTCATGTCATTCTACAACTTTTCATAATATGGACAACTCAGTTCTTTTTGTAATTATATTTCAAATAAACTGTGTAAGTGATGCTTGTGCCTTGCTCTTCAGTGTCCTACACTTTTAACACTGCAAACTTAAACACAAACCAATATGTTCTGTCCATTTATTTAAGTAGCAGTGTAATAAGAGAGATAAAGTGCAGTGATGATCATTAATCAAAAAAGAAGGTACTGATGGAAAAGTCCTGATCGCTCTGTCTGGATTTATTTTGTGATAATGACAGCTGAATGTACATTATGCCTTACTTACTTGGCTCTTCCTATGTGAGGGGGTGGTTTTGAGCATCATGTTACCTCCAGGAAGTGTTGCAGGAAATCAGCAAATAAATTTTTTTGCATCATCATATCACCGTGTTCCACCTTAGATATATTTGAATAAAGGCTTGGAGCGTGAGCAATCGATCGAGTTATGCAACGTTATCAAACAATCTCAACAGATAGTGTTCCATGATCAATAGTAAAAGCATGAATCACAAATGCCAAAACATCTTTTGGAAAATATCCAGCACTTACTCCAACCTACAGAAGCGTTAAACCTGTAGTGTATTCAACAGCAGTGCTGATCAGAATAGCCATCTGTTAGATTAGAGCCCAGCCTACAGGTGTTCCAGGAAGGTGTTCTATTCATGGCATCTCCACATCACTCATCACATACGCAAATGTGGAGAGGGCTTTCAGAAATCCCACACAGCAGCTTATGTTAAATTACACTTATATTAAATTTACTTTGTCATTGCGGTTTTGGAATGACAAACACCTATGGTTTGTACCAAATTAATGAGATCTCTATGTCCGGAAAATAATGTTTCCTTTCTGTTCACTACTGCATACCACACGTTATAAAATTGAATACAGCAAACTACTGTTTTAAAGGTAGGGTAGGCAATGTTTCTCTGAAACACTTGCAGTTATCAACCATGTTATACTGGTTGAACGTCTCTTCACATCCTGATAGCAATCAAAAATAGAAGTGACCTAAATATTAAAACATATATCTTCCGTGGAAGACTAAAGGGGCAGAAATAGTTTGTCCAATCACTGCATTTGGTCCCAATGCAATAATAAGATGTCCTGAATGCCAGTCAACATATGTATTTCTATACCTCCACACACCCTGCTCATGCAAATACATCGGCAGCCTTTCATGAGGCTATGCAGAGTTAGACAGTCACAATAAAACAAACAGCAGCCGTCTTTTACGGTTCCTCCTGAACCAAAACATCAAGTTTATGCTGCGTTCACGCCATAGCTACTGTCATTTCCTGATAATTTACTCACCCCCCATGCCATAAAAGAGGTTCATGTCTTTCTTTCTTCAGTCGAAAATAAAAATTCAAGGATTTTTCTCCATATAATTGATTTCAATTGCAACCAACAGTTTGAAGGTCCAAATCAATGCAGTATCAAAGGGCTTCATAGGGCTCTGCACGATCCCAGCTGAGTAATAGGGTCTTATCTAGCGAAAACATAGTCCATTTTCAAGAAAAATAAAAATGTGTATACTTTTTAACCATGAACACTCCACTTGACAATAAGTAAAAATATACTTTTTGGCAATTTAAATGAATTAAGATTTTAAAAAAGCTTATGGATATTTTGTCATACTAGAAATGAAACATCGGATGCATTGTGGGACAAAGTATGCACATTTTGGAAAATGTAAGTCATATTCCACACACAGAGAAATTTGCACACTATGGATATACAGTGGGGAAGCATTTAGTCAGCCACCAATTGTGCAAGTTCTCCCACTTCAAAAGATGAGAGCGGCCTGTAATTTTCATCATAGGTACACTTCAAGTATGAGACAGATTGAGAAAAAAAATCCAGAAAATCACATTGTCTGATTTTTAAAGAATTTATTTGCAAATTATGGTGGAAAATAAGTATTTGGTCAATAACAAAAGTTAATCTCAGTACTTTGTTATATACCCTTTGTTGGCAATGACAGAGGTCAAACATTTTCTGTAAGTCTCCACAAGGTTTTTACACACTGTTGCTGGTAGTTTGGCCCATTCCTCCATGCAGATCTCCTCTAGAGAAGTGATGTTGCGGATTTTCATTGGGACTGAGACTGGCTAGGCCACTTTGTTGCCCGGGCGGTGTGTTTGGGATCATTGTCATGCTGAAAGACCCAGCCACGATTCATCTTCAATGCCCTTGCTGATGGAAGGAGGTTTCTAAATCTCACAATGCATGGCCCCATTCATTCTTTCCTTTACACGGATCAGTCGTCCTGGTACCTTTGCAGAAAAACAGCCCCAAAGCATGATGTTTCCACCCCCATGCATCACAGCAGGTATGGTGTTCTTTGGATGCAACTCAGCATTCTTTCTCCTCCAAACACAACAAGTTGAGTTTTTACCGAAAAGTTATATTTTGGTTTCATCTGACCATATGCCATTCTCCCAATCCTCTTCTGGATCAACCAAATGCTCTCTAGCAAACTTCAGATGGGCCCGGACATGTACTGGCTTAAGCAGGGGGACACGTCTGGCACTGCAGGATTTGAGTCCCTGGCGGCGTAGTGTGTTACTGATGGTAGCCCTTGTTACTTTGGTCCCAGCTCTCTGCAGGTCATTCACTAGGTCCCCCTGTGTGGTTCTGGGATTTTTGCTCACCGTTCTTGTGATCATTTTGACCCCACGGGGTGAGATCTTGCGTGGAGCCCCAAATCGAGGGAGATGATCAGTGGTCTTGAATGTCTATTTCTAATAATTGCTCCCACAGTTGATTTCTTCACACCAAGCTGCTTACCTATTGCAGATTCAGTCTTCCCAGCCTGGTGCAGGTCTACAATTTTGTTTCAGGTGTCCTTTGACAGCTCTTTGGTCTTGGCCATAGTGGAGTTTGGAGTCTGACTGTTTGAGGTTGTGGACAGGTGTCTTTTATACTGATAACCAGTTCAAACAGGTGCCATTAATACAGGTAACGAGTGGAGGACAGAGGAGCCTCTTAAAGAAGAAGATACAGGTCTGTGAGAGCCAGAAATCTTGCTTTTTTGTAGGTGACCAAATACTTATTTTCCACCATAATTTGCTAATAAATTCTTTAAAAATCAGACAATGTGATTTTCTGGATAGTTGAAGTGTACCTATGATGAAAATTACAGGCCTCTCTCATCTTTTTAAGTGGGAAAACTTGCACAATTGGTGGCTGACTAAATACTTTTTTCCCCATTGTATATAGTAGTATACAATTGCAAACAATGCAGTCATAGTACAATAAAAACAAACAAGCAAAAATATAAATGATACAGTGTATAGTAGTATAGGAATGCAAACTACACTACATACACCACCGTTCAAAAGTCTGAGGTCTGATTCACCAAGGATGCATTAAATGAATCAAAATACAAAATCATAAAAATAACTGCTTCATTGATGCAAGACTTCTTTAAATAAAAAGATTAAAAAGTTTGAATGGTCGAGTACATTATTTTACACATTTGCTTGTGTACAAATGTCTTAATTTTGACATGTTGAATCCACAAGATGTCTAAAAGTGTTGATTTCACTGCTGGCTCATTCGTCACTAGAAATAAAAGGTAAAGTGAAGCATGTAAGAAATTATAGTCTGCTCAACTCAGATTCCACTCCAAGATAGGTGGTTGATCATGCTCATTCCCCAAAATGGCTTAATTATCATAGAGAACAACAAAGGCAACAGTTTTATTGTTACTGCACCATTTGAGTTGATCACATCATGAGCACATTGAAGAATGGGAGCAGGTGATGGAAACTGAGAACCATTCAGACAATGGGAAGTCTGAACTACAGACCGCAGCTGTTACACCAGGAGCAACTTCATTTAGGCCTACATTAGGGGTGGTACATGATCACGGGATAAAAGGTTTGAGATTTGGATGTTCTGAGTTCATTCTGACTACACTGAACCCAAGGTGCTACATGTGCTTTGTCACTTAAGCTGAAAAAAAAAAAAAAATCTTACAAGCACATCACATCATTGGACACAGTAGCCCATATCCAGAGGGTTCTGGTTGTACATTTTGGCAAAATGTAAAGAAACTTTCCAAAACATCTGCTTTTCAAGATGCACGTGAATTTTTGGCTGATCTTTGACGAGAACACGGACAGCAGCGCAAAGTTGATTCTGCGCTCATTTGATGTTTTTTTTAATTGTTGTAGATTTAAGTAGCAAATGAGAATCGCTAAAATTAATGTTTATATTTTGAGACAAAGGTCTTCTTAATAAATTTCAACTCAAGGTTTTGTTCAAGCTAATTAAAGCAACGGTTTTCCAATAACGGAAGAATATGTAAAAGTTTGGTATTTGGGGAAAAAAGCGCCCCTGCTGTTAGGACAAAAGGCACAAAATAATTAACATGATAATAAATATCTGGCTGACTTTTCCATTTGTTGCCATGCTAGATTCAGATTGTAGATATCATATTTCAAGTTGGGTATCCACCTTAGAGATAATCATTTTTACAATAAAGCCATTTTTAAAATTTTGATATTAATCTTATCACATTATAAAATATAATTTATTGTTGCTACTTTAAATCTATATTAAATTATTATGGGATCTCCCTCAATGCTTTCAGAATCTTTACTTTTAAAAAGTAATTGTTCATGTATTTTTAAAATATATTTTGATATTAATTGACAGTATTTTTATTGAACAAAAATGGATTCTTTTATTTATCAAAATAAACAGATAATAGTTTAAACTTCGCTAAAGTGATTGTTTTGAACAAGTATTAACTTTATTATTAAAAACATTATTTTAGCGATTAAGTATTTGTATCACAACTTTGTGCCTTTTGTGTGCAGTGTGTGGGGTAAAAGGCCCCCCTCGCCACCTCATACATTTATACAATTTTTAAACAAAATAAACCACTTTATGATTTATTTTCACTCAAAATAAGTTGCTCCTTAAGTGTTCAATACAAACACATTTTCTTTCTGCAATCATACACTATGGGAGTAACAAGGTGTGCCTTTAGACCCTACTGTAAAAATAGGATAGTTGTAGTATACAGATTATAAAATAATAAATACAAAATAGTTTGGACATGGCGTCCAAGAGAAGATGCCTCCATGGGGAATGTGCTCAAATATTTGTGTGACATTCAGACAGGTGATGTATATAGTCATGGGACCAAAAGCTTAGTGTTGACAAAACTAAATTTCATCATCCTTTTTCCACTGTGTCAATGTTTGACTGGACTGGTTAAAGCTGAGGACGGAAAAATCTCTTCCGGGACTATGTCAGACATGAGTGCTGTCAATCATGATGTAATCAAATTAGGCGTAAGACTCTTACCGGAGGCTTTATAACAGGCCTCGGTTTGCCATTGACAGAGCAAACCTGGGCGGCTACAGGCATCTGCAGCAGCACAACGCAAAAAGGGAGGGAGAAATGGAGAGCGATTTCCTTGCAAACCATAATCTGACGCAAATCCCAGCAGGGCGGCAGGGAACAGAGGTCAAGTAACTGTGGGCACTGAAATGTTCCTGTCTCAGTATATGAAAACTTGCCAGTGCTTCAGCACTGCACTCACGCTGACCTGCCCCTCTGTTTCCATATTGACAGCAATAACAGTAAACCGAAGCCGAGTGCCGCTTGATGCCATTACACGTGGATATTTTTTTTCTTTAGAGACACTGTGCTGCTCCACAAAACGAAATGATTTCAGATATCAACTCCTGATTTCTCATTTCTTTGCCTCGTCATTTTTCCCACATTTAATATCAGAGCTGTTGAGAAAATGACTGGTTAATTTAAATCTCTATTCGCCACAGGCGGGAAGTCGAGGACACCTTAACCTTCAGATATGGCGCGCTGCCTCAGCAAGTGTGTGGAGCGTTTTATTACTGCCACTATGGAAAAGCATTATCTGCTTGTTGTGATTTGCAGGCAGATTAATACAGATGAGATGCATAAAAAGAAGGATATTTATTTGTTTTGCTGCAATGGCACACAGAGCAGCACAAAACTCCCCCTAGTGGTCACATTTCACACGGTAGTCCATAAATACAGCTCCAGACAGCAATAGTACCAATCATTCACGTGACTGCCTGAGGGGATTCTCAATTCCTGCTTCAGCTCAAAGGCCAGGCGGTTATTACACAAAAATGGCACATTTTTATATACTATTATTTTATATTCAAGCAAGGACTTACACCTTCACACCTTGCTTGACTGTCTTTATGAAAATACACTGAGTTAAAATGAGCAAAAGGACTTGGAATAATTTATAAAAGAAAGTTAATTTTCCTTCATTACTTCTTGGGATTAGTTCATGTTTTAATCAACACCGGTTAAGACAGTGTTTTCATTTCCAGTTATCTCCTGCAGATTATTTACACTGAAAACAGGGTTTTGTTGCGGGCTGTGTTTACACATAAAGCATATTACAGTAGGGGCAAAACAATAAGTCCTGTGTTTGCAGTAAGTTGTACCTCTGTGCAGAGGGGCTGGATTCAAAAAATGCAGTAAATGCCAAGATTAGACTTCGAAATCCCTTCATATGCACTAAAGATTTTTTTGGCAAATTGAAACAGGTGTTTCCGGCAAGCGTGATTACAGTGTGACGAGCCAGAGGTGACCCCATCGCCGCTTGAGCATAAGCGGAGAGGTCTGAAAGAGCTCCATTGCAGTGGCTTGTGGTTATCGCATACAGCCCCATAAGGGGCCATAATCTCTCCGGGCTGCAGGCTGCATGGGGCTCTGCCCTCATGCCTGGGACCAACGACATTTTTATCACAGTTGCATTCTTGGACTGTCAGCGTTATTCGGTGTCTGACCTTGAGCTCCTGAGCAACCTTGACCAGGAAGCAGCAGGGCAGCTGCAACAGAGAATGTGAAAATGAAAGGTTACTTAATGAGATGGACAGACACCAGACCCACAGGGGGAAATGAGATAGTTTAACAAATGTGTGAAATGAGGAAGCTGTTCTTGGAACAAAGAATAATTGGAGGCGCTTGCTAAGGCGTGCTTCACTATTACTACTACTCATACTTAAGGATTTAAACTTCACTGTGTAACTCGTACCACTCCATTTGTGCTACGGACATGAATGATACCTCAAATTGTGTAGCTTGATGAGGGGAATTACTTGCGATGTTCACCCAGTAGAGAGATAGAGATAGAGATAGAGATAGAGATAGAGAGAGAGAGAGAGAGAGAGAGAGAGAGAGAGTACAAACTACTACCACAACACATTCAGCAACTACCCAGAACACACTTGCAACCACTACAACACCATACTACCTAGTAACACCCTAGCAACTGCCTACCAATGCCATAGCAACTAACCAGAACAACCTAGGAACCATCTATCAAGATCTATAATATAAGAATCTAACTATAACCAAGATCTAACCACAAACTCAACCCATTTAGCAACCCCCCAGAAAAACCCTTTAACCACACGGAAACACCTTAGCAAACCCCAGAATGCACTAACCGCTACCACAACGTGAGCAACCAGCCAGAACACCATATTAACCACACAGCAACCAACCTAAAGTGTAAACAACCACCAGAAAACATTTAGCAACCACCCAGAACACCCTTACAATGCCTTCACCACCACCTAGAGCACCATAGCAACACCTCCCCCCATATGCAAAAATTTAGTTTACATGTATAACACACCAGCATGTTTCCCAGTCATGCTAAACAGATCGCATTAGATACAGATAGATGCTTTTGGACAGACAGGTTTGCAGATGTTTAACGAAAGTGTGTTAGGAGCAGCTCCGTGGAGTTTCCATGGCAGACAGTTCAGTGTTTACATTCGGTTCTTTGTTAATCTCCTCTGAACATTCTCAAAGTTCCTCCAAGCAAGTTCTCAAAACATCGCCGTGTGTATCTAAACAAAACACAGTCTGCCAACAACAGCTAAACCCAAATGATGTCTACTCGTTTTCCCAGCAGGCCCATTAAGGTGAGGATGGGAAACGCTACAAACTCAAGAACCAGGAGATGACGGATTTGGGAAGACAGGAGTTGGGCACATGATCACTGTGTCTCAAAACAAACAAACCGTGAGATCGGACTCGGGGCTGGGTAAAGACATGAGATCTGCAGCAGAAGTATTCCCTCCCCTCTGCTGCCTGGATACTTTCCCAGCCACCCGCCTTTGGGAAGGTGAACGACAGGGCTATTTTCCTCACACTTGTATGAAAAGATTGTGTGTGTCAGTTTTCAAAGAATGATGGCTGCCGGTGTTCGAACTGCCAGCAATAACAGCTCTTCGCCAGCACAGAGGGGATTGTCATAAACCCAACAGAAATGAGCAGCATGCAACCAATATTAAGAGCATTCCTAATTAATACACAGTGTAAATATCTCTGAATTAATTAGAGGATTCTAGCAATTATGTAATGATCTGACAAATCTATTGAACTGTAAAAGGCCTTAAAGGAATATTCTGGGTTAAGTTTAGCTCAACAGACAGCACTGGCATAATGTTGATTAATCTAAAAGTGTCTCAAACAATATACAAATTTTAACATAAAAAATAACTGAAAGATGCTTTTATAAGCATTTTTGATATTAGCTTTACATTGGTTAAAAGGAAGAAGGGTCAGCCACGAAGCATCTAAAACACCTCGACCCAATGAAACATAAGAGCGCTTTATTCTCAAAGATACATCATACGTCCTTATGATGATCAGAAGGACAGGCTTTCATACGACATGACAACCACAGGAATATTGGATAAGAGGGCGTGAAATGGACTCTGAATGGTCAGCAGATTTTACCTGCGTGGGCGTGCGGATGGGTCACTTCATTCCCACCGCCATTTGATCCCCATTTGTGGATATAGCTTCCCTTGGCTATAATCTGCCTTATGTGTTATCAAATAGATAGGATAGGGTCTCTATACAAATTGCATTATCATGCAGCGCAAATGCCGTCTGCAAAGCTGAGTGGCTCCTTCAATCAATGCTATTAGCCGCTAAGATACGTTGAGCCTTGCACAGTGTCCTCACAGCTTGACAGCCCAAAAATATGATGCAACATAAAAGTTTAGATTATTGCAATCAGAAAACAACCTTGAGAGGAATCTAACAATTACTACGTAGATGTTCTTAAAGAGGTTTTTGTGCTAGTAGACTATTATATTTTTGTTGTTGATCACAGCTGGTTTATAACACCGGGAGAGCTCGCACACAGACATGCATTTCAGATCAAAGCATTCAGCCGCAACACATTTGAAATTCACATAGTAAAAATAAGTCACAGCCTGAAAGCCGAGCATCAGACAAGAGCGATTAAGTTTCTTATCAGATGTCCAAAGGGGACATACGCTACAAACTAGAGCACTCAAGAACATGACCCCTAAACATATACAAACCCTGTCCCACCCTTTACTCCAAAGATCAAGGTTCTCCACCCCCCTGCTGACACCTGACATCATTGACATTCTAGGCCAGCACTGTTTACAAGTGCTTGAAAGGGAAGCACAAAGGTGGAGAGATCAGAGAGAATGACAGCAATCTATAGAGGAGGGTTACATATGCATGGTTTAAATAGAGGTGGCTGCAAAATGAGGCAAGTCTCAAGTTTGATGGCGCTCAACTCCAGAACTCACACATGCAAAAATCAAGGAAAATGACACTCCAATGCAACATTTCACATGGCAAGGGAGTGTTCTTTGATATCTAGAGATACCATCATGAAAAAAAAAAAAATCAGAGACCTCTTCAAATGGAAGCCCCACGTTTGTATTCCCAGTGAGCTGATTTATTGGATCTCTTCTTGCCTACTTGTTTTGGACGGGCTCCATGACTACCTGGTCACAAACTGAAAGGCCTATAGGATTTATGGAAGTGAAAGTTCAATGGCCCGGCGTGCATGTAGGTCGACAGAAAGTCGCATACATTCATCTCTATTTGCCAATATGATGTTTATGTACACATGGTGAACATGATTGCTTTATAACTTGACAAGATTTACAAGTCATCTCCATGTAAAAATCCCAAGACTTTCCACATCGTATCCTCTATAAATACACACGCCTCTAATGTCAGATAGGCATGACCGCGACCTCTGAACTTAAGAAGCTTAGAGTTCAGTCCTATAAACAGCTGCGTGATCTATTGAGTCTAGATACCCTTTCACACAGACACGCTCAGAGGTCACTGAAGGAGGTGTCTGAGGAGCGTTGCTGTATTTCGCACTGGGATCGCAAGGGACTTTCTGTGTAAACTGTGCACTGTCTAATGAGTGGCTTCAGATCTGGCCAAGACAAGATTGGTGTAGGTTAAAGTTGGCTGTGCCACAGATCAGCTGACAGGCCAACCCTAACACAATCATGACACCAGTGCCAAAAAGTTACTAAATACAGTCTGAGCGCTAAGCCGGACAAGGCCACAGTGTCTATTTCTACACAGCAGCTTTTGAGAGGTCAACTTACACAAGCTGTTCTATGCTGACCTCAGGCTCTGCAGCAAGAGCATTCCTGATTGTGCCGGGAGAAAGTCTTCCTGGATATTGAATAAAGATTTGTAACCAATCCCTCCATCCTACTGAAAAAAATAATATTTTTTTTCTTGTTTTACAGTAAAATATACTGTAAAATATATTATTTAAAATAGATTAATTTTGATATTAAAATAATATTTACTTAAAATTAATAATATAACATTTACAGTACTTTATATTTACTAAAGATATTATGACTTATTTTGAGTAAATACTAATAAATACTAATACAATAAAATTAATAAGAAAAACGTAATATTTACTTATTTTATATATTTATTAATTTCGTAGCCCATTAGCCATTTTAACTTAACAGTAACTTGTTTTAAACCATAAATTCCACTACATGATGTTAGCTTTGTGTCATTGATATACTGGCAACATATTTTAACCCCCTAAGAACCAGGAAAACTGTTTGAATTTAGTATTTGTTCATGTCATTACATTGTTTAGAGCATTAAAAACAATTGGAAATTCTTTTTTTTGTTGAAAAATTATATATATTTTTTGCTAAGACACCAGGACTCCAGGAAAAAATAAAATGACATGAAATGACAGGCAAAAACAGTGGGATTTTTTTTTATTCTCCAAGAAATTGTCAGGTTTTAGATGATTCTCAACTGTGTTATGAAAGATATAATGGAATGAATTTATATAGCATTCTATTTTATGCAACGTGGATAAAATGGCCATACATGGGTTTTCCCATTCAATGTAATGTATCTATACACTGTCTATGATTAGCATATTAATGAGTTCTTGGAGCAACATGTAATGAAAAAAGAAGTGTAATAATGGGAGTAAGAGTTGGCAACATTTTCATAATATCCCATATTTTAAAGGAACATTGATATAATTTCTCTCCTTATTCACTTGTAGTGTCTCCCAAAATGCCTGATAAACATGCTTTAAGTCCCGGTGTCCTCTATTGAGGACAATGCCCTGTTTTATAACAGAAAGTCGTATTTTGATTAGAAATCCCATAACATTTTCCCGAGATGTTGATTTATAACAAACAATTTGAAAATTAGTCAGATTTAAATTAAACAAAATACTGTAAGTGCTAAATTTGATAGTTCAATAATTTTTAAAGACCAAGGAGAAGTTGTTGTCCCAGGGAAACCTCAAAACGCTGAATGTGCTCTTAAGAGGACATCCAGACTTAAACCTGTGACATGGTGTCAGAGAAATTCACTAAAATATAATGTCTTCGTACATGGACAGTGGCACCCAGGAGATTAATATCTCATGCTATTTTACTTTAAATAAATTATTTTCATTTTAAAGATATTCAGATACTATTTCTGGAAAACTAGGCAAACATACTAGAACGTCTACTGCAGACTTATTAACCTGCATGGCTTATCCTTCCTTCTCAGTCTAATACACACAAACAGACATCAGATACAGGGAGCTAAAATAGGGGTGTTAGCTTTGCTTGCTCTCCCACTAGGAAAAGCTTCCTAGTATACATGTAATGTTATGAGGGATATATAATATATCTAATTACCGTAGCATTTCCCCATGGCTCTTCAGCATAGACGAAGAGTAGGGCCAGGGCACGATTTGATGTAATGTGAGAGACGCAGCCTCCCAGAGGAGGGACTGCAGTCCCCGGCAGCTCCAACAGGGGGAGCTGTAGAGGGATCCTGCAGCTATTTTTAGACCATTGAATAGAGAAATTTATTTATAGAGCTTTGAGTTCTGTCGCATAGAGGAAGCAGTAGCTGTAGGGGTTCAGAGGATCAAAGCTTTGCTGACAAGCAGCTCTTAACGGAAGTAGGAGAAATTGACAGGCGGTGCTCTCTCGGACAACGAACCGCAGCATGTCTACTCTGCCTGCAGCATGACAAAACACAGTCATCATCAGCCCTGCCGTGACATTTGCACATTCTCAGAGGAATAGCACCACTTGGGCTAAAAGCACCCTCCAACCCAATGCATATCTCCACAATAAACCTCTGCAGTAGACAGAAATAGTCTGGCTGTTTCACGTCAGTGTTTTAATCTGCTGGTCATAAATAGAGCATTCAGAGGTCAGGCGGAAGACTTCAGCCAAAGCTGCTTGCAAAATAACAGCTGAATTGTGAAGATGTGAGATGGATTTCAACAGTTCTGATGGCTTAATTCAAGACTGAAGCAGTTTAATTTCAGAATGGACATGAGGAATAAAAAAAATAAATATCTCTTCAAAGTGATATGTACAGATGATGCCATATTCAGGGGGTAGTATAACCAGGAGGAAAACAGCTGGGAGATGGATCCCTGTTTAGGCGATTGTGAGGATCAGATGAATAATATATGATTCTGTTTAGGGGATTAGTCCAACAATGAGTAAGGTAACATGACAAGTCTTCACAGATGATATTCCGGTGCCTCTAGTGGACAGCAGATGCAACTGCAGACAGACAGTTGTTCATGACGGACACTGCAGCAACATTTGAATCTTTCAATAAGTCCTTCATCACAGAGGTTATGAAGGAACCAACAAAGGAACAATGCAGTTCTGAATCTGCATGCAAGCAATAAGAATAGCTTTAGTGATTCAACATCATTACAGTGTCCCCACCCGGTGACTCCAAAGAGTATTTGGACATTTAAGACGCAATTAAAAATGTATGAATGTCATTGCATTAATAAATAAATATCAATTCAATCAGCACCTGCAAACAAATCATAATCATGTGTATTTTACCACATTAACTATGAACTACTAATGTTTGACAACTAGAAAGTATCACTATCCTTTTTTTTTTGGTTGACTGATTTTTTTGGATGGTTGATGGCAATGATATATCTTCAAGAGCAGGGTGGACAATGGCGGATATAAAACCAATATCACAATATTTAATTTAAAGATAGTAAATAACACAAGCTGCAATTAAATTTGGATTTATGTAATATTTAATAAATTAGAAATTATTTTATTAGAAATCAATATTATAAAAACGACTGAATTTAATTTAAGTAACCGTGTAAAATAAAAAAGATTTATACTTTAGATAGCGACTTCTTGATTCTGTAATCAAAAGATAGTATTTTTTATTAATGAGAACTGTAAACAACAGTTCATTCAGTAATCTGGCAAGTCTGTGCACACTGGGAATCATATTTTCTCAAATAAAGACCAGCTAACACTAATTGTATACATATATAGTGCAACATAGTCCGAAGTGAAGAATTTTAAGTTTGTCGAATATGTGTTTCCAGTAACAGAATTCTCCTTAGGAGCCCTAAGGCATTCTCATTGCTGTCAAAATAAAAGTCTGCCAACATTTATCAGGCAAACAGAAAAAAACATTCAAAGCATTCATCTATTGTTTAATTTTCAACCTAACAAACTTCTTTATGTGAAATGTTCCGCTTGGAAAGTGTATTGGTGCTTTTATAATATCAGTTGGATTGATATTTTGTTATCTATGCATTAATGACATAAAAATATTTGGACACTAAGGACAATTCTTTTCCTAAATAATAATTTAAGATCCACTGTACAAATTTAAACAACAATAAAACTGTCCAAGTATCATTAAAATGGTGCAAAACATTTTTTTTTGAAAGATCTTGTCTTTAAGTCAGCATCTTAGTCATCTCAAGTAAGCCAGGGAAGGAAACCAGAGCAAAAGAGGTTTGACTTATAAAATAAGATCCAGTTTCTGAGACAGTGAAGCAGACAAGTTAGTACCAGGGGTGCCCAAAGCATCATTTCGAAGGACAGCTGAGGTGTTGATCCAAGTGGTAATTGCAGGAAACAGCACACTCCACCAGTAGCCATGTGCTACAACAGCATGTCTGCCTGCCACTGCAGCTCTTCTCTCATTGGATAAAACAATCTCCACTAGTAACAGCCCTGGGCAAAGTGGAGATCAAGTATATGGGCGGCCACTCCACAGCAGGGCCCAAGCACCACTCCAATACATACACCAGTCAAATGACACATCAAACAGCAGCCATCCGCCCCCCTCACGTATGAAGAGCCCTAAAGGGAAAGTGCTTCTCATGGTCTGTGTGTGTTTGAATACTGGCTAGCAGACGTTCTGTAAGATGTTGTTCTGTCATGGATATTATCCACAGCTAGCGATAAGGGAAGGTAGGTGAGGCGATCACTGAGGGGAGGATGGCAAGGTAGTTGGAGGGGACGTAGCCTCTCTGGCCACGCGCCTCCACCAGACTCCATTCCTTGTTTCCACGCTTATCGTGAGGCTCCACCACCCGCACCGGCTCACCAGCCCTCAGAGAAAGTTCCTGACTTCTCCTCGCGGTGAAGTCATAGCCCGCGTACACCTGCAAATGGACAACGGAGAGTGTTTCAGTCTAGTTGGTAATGAGTTCTTTTCTGTGAGTCAATGGCAAAACCCACACAGACAGCAAAACTGAATAACAGACTTTGAAATCTGTCTAGAGAATGACTAGTTGTCTAGAGAATGTCTAATTTTGAGTGCTCTGTCAAGTACATGCAACAATTTTAGATGGGAAAGTTAAGTGGTATTTAGTGTTACACAATGTGCTTGAGCCATGTTCAAGTGTTAAGAGTAGGATGTTTATGATATTATAGCTCATAAGGGCATAAAAACTAGGTGCAAATTTTTTTTTGAAAGGATAACTTAAATAAAGTGCTCCCCCCTGTGGCTAATACCGATAATGCGTTATGAATCATGTTCATTCGAGGTGTTTGCTATCACTATTGATCACACTTTCTCACAGGGAACAAACCTAAATGTTTCAGTTAAAATTAAATGAATTTTCAATGAAAAAGAAGTAGCGGCAGATCTATCACTGCATATTGTAACGTGCAGCCAAATTTATGGATTGTTGAAAAAATTTAGGGTGGGCAAAAATGAATGTGACCCTGCAATCGATTGTGGGTGTGGTTTAACCAGCCTAAATAATTGGAGAATTCCTGCAGATGTCAACAGAGAGAAGTCTTTCATTTTCACTGCAAGTTTCACTTATATGACATTATGGTTAAAATTACGAGATACAAAAAAAAAAAAATTCACAGTAATGATCAATAACATGCATTTAAAAAAATAAATAGTTTTTCATTTCATGCAGACTTTAAACTTCAGCACAGTGATATTGTTAAAGTCCCGTGTAGGAACATTTTTTATCCCTTAAAACTCATCTTTGATCACCCAAATCAACATATTTAAAAATGTCTTCATGCCTTAAAATAGCTTGAATGTAACTCTACACCCTTGTTTCATTTAGTATGAGCCATGAATATCCAAATGAGCCCCGTCCACTCACTCCTACATGCAAGTCGATGTATCAGAATGGTAATTCGTTTTATGTATCGCTCTCTACAACGTCGGACACATAATTAATGTGATTGGCATTTTGCTTGACTACTTGATCAAACAGCAAATAACACACAGCATGTTCCTGTTCCCATCTCAGTGTGCCTTCTAAAAACCAGCATCCTTAGAAACACTTTGAATATCATAGTTCATCATAACATTGAATATACATAATTCACCCGCTATATTGCTAAATGTATCCGATTTTTCATATCAAGAGAAAATATACCGGGATCATTTCACTTCTCTTGGGACTCCCCTGCTTTGCAGCATAGTAATGATGATATGCTAAATCCCACCCACACATTGACGTGATTGGTTACAAGGTAATGTGACATGTTAAACCGTGTCTTTTTTTTTTTACTGCAGTTGTAATGAGAAAATACTCAGCAATGGTGTTGAATTTGCACTTGGTTTGTCTTAAAGCATATTAAAAACACCACATAGACAAACAGCATTATAGAATTTATCTGGGAGCCATAATGTTAATTTTCTTCACAATGATAAACAACCGGTAAATCTTTACAGTCACTACAGTAGTGTATCTCTCTCCCACAGCCAAAATCTATCTCCCATGTTTTCCGCTTTTCTAAACACAAAGCCACAATGATATGGAACCATTTGACAGTCAGATCATGCAGATGACTGAATCAGTGTGTATGTGTGGGTGTGTGTAGGAGGCCGTGATAGAGTATGTCACTTCAGCTGACAAGGAGCGGCAGCTCATTTCTGTTCTTCCAATACTGAATTCACAAATGCTGAAGTGTGTGATTGATGATCATGAGATACTGCAGACCTGCCATTAATCTCCAAAGGTCTCGTTCAGTTTGACACACGAATCAAACCGAGTAACTAGGTGGCCTTATGACCCGTCAGTCAAAGCGCATGTCTGTGCCTGTGTGTGTCACTCACCTGAAAACAGGGTGTGGACATGGTGGTTAGGAGTGGCTGGGCTCCGGGTGTGTAGGAGTGTCTTCGGGGTCCTGGACCGGTGGACATTACGTTCAGATGAGGAGACTGTGGAGGGTCAACGGTTATCTGGTGGTAGCGTGTCAGTTTTGAGGCAGGCACATATCCCCTCGGGCCTGAAGAAAATGAAAATTAGAAGTCCTATCAAGACACTCAAATCTGCACATTAAAAAGGCTCGTTTCTGCAGCTTGATGAGAGCCGATTGGAAAGAGTGCTTTAACTTTACTTGACCAGCAGATGGCAATCATAGCATTACCAAAGGCTTTCAGCATCAATTGTTGTACTGGTAATATTGTGAATACGGTGTAAATTATAGCGTATATATATATATAGGGTGGATGATATGACTTATATAATGAGATCAGAAATCCGTTTATTAAGTTGACCCTGGCTGTTAGAAGGGTCACCATGATTTTGACATGCTCCTGAATCAGCAGCTTGTTGATCCTGGAACAACATTACTGTCCAAAAACATAGTCCTAACCCTATCCCTACCCCTAAACCTAACTTATCCCTAAAATCAGAGGAAAATTATAGGTGAATAAGAATGGTGTAGAAGCCCCTAGCCCTTGTTGTAAGCCTGAACTTGACATTAACTGTAACCCTATCTCTCAAATCTGATTGGTTGATTGGAATGTTGTTCCAGGATCAACAAGGATACGGATCCAGGAACATGTTCTACTTGGTGACATCACTTTCACCCTCTGGGTCAAGGGAACATATAAAAGTCAAAACAGTAACTGCCAAGCACAAGCAGAGCAACACAAGTGATATGAAAAGCAATTTTAGACAAAATATCAATGTTTAAAACATCTACACTATATGTTCTCTTGCACCACTTTATCCCAACAGCTAAACTATTATTATAGTACATCCTTATTTTTGTCATTAGACCTACATATTTACCTTTTGCAGATGCCACACACTATCAAAATATCACTGCACTAAAGTAAGTGTAATTTGTATTATCAGATGGTTTATACAGGTGCTGGTCATATAATTAGAATATCATCAAAAAGTTGATTTATTTCACTAGTTCCACTCAAAAAGTGAAACTTGTATATTATATTCATTCATTACACACAGACTGGTATATTTCAAATGTTTATTTCTTTTAATTTTGATGATTATAACTGACAACTAAGAAAAATCCCAAATTCAGTATCTCAGAAAATTAGAATATTATGAAAAAGTTCAATATTGAAGATACCCGGTGCCACAATCTAATCAGCTAATTAACTCAAAACACCTGCAAAGGCCTTTAAATAGTCTCTCAGTCTAGTTCTGTAGGCTACACAATCATTGGGAAGACTGCTGACTTTACAGCTGACAATGAAGCTGACAGCTCACAATGTCCAAAAGACAATGACACCATTGACACCTTGCACAAGGAGGTCAAGACACAAAAGGTCAGAGGCTGTTCACAGAGCTCTGTGTCCAAGCACATTAATAGAGAGGCGAAGGGAAGGAAAAAAAAGTGTACATGCAATATGGATAACCGCACCCTGGAGAGGATTGTGAAACAAAACCCATTCAAAAATGTGGGGGAGATTCACAAAGAGTGGACTGCAGCTGGAGTCAGTACTTCAAGAACCACTACACACAGACGTATAGAAGACATGGGTTTCAGCTGTCGCATTCCTTGTGCCAAGCCACTCTTGAACAACAGACAGCTTCAGAAGTATTTTCTGAGGTCCAAGGTCAACGTAGCCGTATACCAGGAAGTTTTGGCGCACTTCATGCTTCATGCTGCTGACCAACTTTATGGAGATGCAGATATCATTTTCCAACAGGACTTGGCACCTGCACACAGCGCCAAAGCAACCAGTACCTGGTTTAAGGACCATGGTATCCCTGTTCTTAATTGGCCAGCAAACTCCCCTGACCTTAACCCCATCTAAATCTATGGGGTATTGTAAAGAGGAAGTTGCGATATGCCAGACCCAACAATGCAGAAGAGCTGAAGGCCACTATCAGAGCAACCTGCGCTCTCATAACACCTGAGCAGTGCCACAGACTGATCGACTCAATGCCATGCCCCATTGCTGCAGTAATTCAGGCAAAAGGAGCCCCAACTAAGTATTGAGTGCTGTACATGCTCATACTTTTCATGGTCATACTTTTCAGTTGGCCAAGATTTCTAAAAATCTTTTCTTTGTATTGGTCTTAAGGAATATTCTAATTTTCTGAAATACTAAATTTGTGATTTTCCTTAGTTGTCAGTTATAATCATCATAATTAAAAGAAATAAACATAGGAAGTAAAATCAGTTAAATCAGATGGATTTTATACTGCATTAGAGTAAGTGAAATTTATATTGGCAGATGGGTTGTACAGAACATTCATTTAATTTAAGAAAATACCTTGTTTGAATTTACATAAATATTTTCCAATTTGTTCTTGTTCTTAGATCCTTTTGCATGCAGTCTTTAAGAGAATCATGTGGATCAATCTTGTTCAACTAACACAAATCTGCTGGTATAAACAGATCCCAGCTCAGGTGTCTTTAAATGCACCATAATCGAATTCTCCACATGTTTCCATATGCCAGTTTTACCTCCTGCATCAACCAGCCAGCGGCGACGGTCTCCTCGCGTGTCCATCTCACTGACGACAGCTACCAGATCTCCCTTGCTGAGGGTCAGGTCAAGGTCACGGGTGCCCACCACAGGGCCTGTCAGCTGGTAGATCTTCGCCGAGCCATGCTTAGCGTTCAGAGCCTTGAGACGCTGCTCCAACACGGGACTGAGCGCCTGAGACGTCACAGACATTGAACAGAAAACCCTGATTTGATAAGTACCTCCTCAAATTTAACGTGATATTACATGCGGCAGCATAAATTACATTTAGAATGTGAACGTACATGAAATGAGATATAAGTGCAGTAATTACAGTACTGGATCACTTTGAACTGAGAGAGGAAATGAACATGACAGGAAGATCTAAGGATTTACATCTGTGATCTACATTTTGAGCCCTGTCAGGAAACACGCAGTACTTCTGAAGACTACAGGGCACCTCTAGGTTTGATCCTTCTGCCTTCTCTCTAAACTTATCCAGACTGATGTCTTAATGATGACAGGCATGATATTGATTAGAACCTGAACGCTGAGGCTCTGAGTAATAACATCTGTGTGTGTCATTAACTGTAGTGATGGTCTAATGCCTATGACATCACAGATATTATTTTAGCTCTGAAATATGAAACATGACAATGGTGCGGTCTCTGCTTACGCTGTCAAAAGACAATGAGATTATATTTACACAACATGAAATCAAAATGGACTATATTTAATGTAATAAATGCTGGATTCATCAGTGAACATTATGACAAATTATGAAAACAAATGTTTATCTCCTCTCAAACAGCTTTTCTTTCCTGATAATTAATTTTAGCTCACTTTTCACAAACTAATCAAGATCTGATGCATGATCAAGTCCTGTCCTCAACACATACACTACCTTTTTGACCGGTACTAGTATAGTTTTGCTGTAATTTGCATTTGCATTTGACTAAATAAAAAGCAGCTGTTTAAGGCCACCCGTTATACAATAACTCCAGGACATTACATATTTTACTACGGTATGTTTGAAATTAATGGATGAATTGATGTAAAACACATGAGATTTAAACTACATCAAGATGAATGAATGGCTGCATTTAGCTATGGTTGTATTCCAACACTGTCCACACAGGCACCATTAAACTGCAGTAAGGGGACAAAGTGTCCCATAGGAAGATGTCTCCACCCGGCAACAGACAATAGTGTGTCTCTGTGTTGGAACTGACCTGCACAATGGGAGCATTGAGTTCATCTTGAACACTCTGACACAGGCTCTCCATCCTCCTCGAACCCTCCAGCACCGAAGTCTCTGCCCACTTCCAGAACTCACCAGCTTCCAAATAACTGTGTGGGAGCTGCCAGGAGACAGAGAGCAATTCATAAACACTGCCAGCCTGCAAAAAGCTAAATTTAATGACACTTTTCCAACCACATGCTTGCCGTGTCGCTCAGTGGTGGATTATTACACAGAATGTCCAACAGTTCCTGAAATTGATAGGTATTAAAGTGTAACTAAAATCATGAGGATGATATAACTACATGACTGTGAAGGAGAATCTCGTGAAACCTATCAAGAACATGTCAGGTTATAATTTACTCCAAAAAATATATAAATATATAAATAAATATAAATATAAATATATATATATATATATATATATATATATATATATATATATATATATATATATATATATATATATATATATATATATATATATATATATATATATATATATATATATATATATATATATATATATATATATATATGAAACACTCTTAATCTCTAAGAGTGTTTAGTCAGGTTTACTTCACACTTTTAGCTCGGTTCTCTTGGTTCTTTTGGTCCAGACCAAAAAAGAAAATGATACATTTAGTCCTTGTCAATTTTTAAAACACAAAACCTAAAGATACACACACAATATAACTTTACAATGAGTGCATTAAGCCCAATACACAGCATTTTTTGGATGCTTGGTAAGTTACAAAATGTACATCATAAAACCTGTTTTGTGTTTTAGGTTCGGAAGTTTTGAATGCTGGGACTAAGGGTGTGTTCACTCTTTGCTTGGTTCATTTGGTCCGGACCAAAAAAACCCCAAACATTTAGTCCGCTTAGCATTCACACTGGCATTTTTATCACAGAACCTAAAGATACTAAACCTAAAGGCAGAGGGATACGTTCACAATCCGATTGGTAGGTTTTTCTGAAGTATTGCTTTTTTTGAGACGGAACTTACCGTACATCCAAAACAATGCTGTGTACTGGGATAAATGTGCTCGTTGTGTGTGGATAGCCTGTATATGATGCTATTTTGACCAATTGAGAACTCATAAAGAGCTTATAAAATTTGTAAACAGGGGCAGGAATCCCTGTCACACACACAAATAAAGATCTGCTGTGAGGAGACACGGCTCTGATGCCTGTACCGAACTTTGATTCGCAACATACGACTATGACGAGAAAAAACAGGTATCCGTGAGCATTCTGTTCTTATTAGGATCTCATCTTCCTGTTTCTGGTTTGTTTACATGTCTTTGGTCCGTGTTGAAATCATATAGCATTCGAACTAGGGCTGGGCGTTATGGCCAAAAAGTGATCTTGATAAAAAATGCTCATATCAGTCGATATCGATAATCGATTTAGATAAATGTCAAATATTTCTTTCTTTCAAATTTAAAGGCAGGTTTTTGCTACCAAGTGAAAGTTGTAGAAACCAGTTAATTGAGGTTTTAAGCTACTCTTTATTGTCAGAATATATTTTCACTTTTTGAATTCCTTACCCTTTTCCAGTCATTTTTCCTTAAATTAAATATCTTAATAGAAAAAAAAATATGTATTTGTTTCTGCATGTGCAAACGGGTGATATTGTTTCTAGTCATGAAACGGGTTTGTGTTGCCTGATGTATCTTCGGCACAGTTTGCAGTATTAATATTTATTACATTTGGTCTTAGAAATGCACATTTCACAGTGAGTTGACAGTAGAAGTAGCTTGAGTTAGGAGGATGCAGATGTAAATGTATGGTCATTAACAAAAACATGGACATCTGTAAAAATTGTAACAACCTCATTTCTAATAGTAACATTTTTATATTCTGAGTTCATATATCAGGTCTTCCATATCATCATACATTTAGATCATGATGATAACCACAGTCAAAGCTTCAGTGACCGAGACCGATCAGATTAAACGGATCTGCTCGTGAGCTCGCGCTACGCTGCCATTGGACTTTGACCCGAGCGGATAAATAGTCTGTGTGGCGCGGTTCAAATCAGTAACTGAATTAGTAACTGAAGTCCTACCTTTTATCGACAACTTTGTCATCTTCGTCATTTCACTTTCATGTTCTGCTTTCAACGTTCATCACTGTTTCCACTCATTTTGTCCTTCTCGTGTCGAGTTTTCTTTGCCAGTAGAGCTTGTACTTTGACATGCAAGCTAAAAGCTGCTCGCTGTTGTTGCGTTTATTTCTGTCGTGTGATTGGTTGTTACATTAATCCATATCGAGTAAAAATGTCCAGAGCTTATCATCGTTATCGAAATTAATTTGATCGCGATTCGATATGATATCGTTTATCGGCCCAGCCCTAATTCAAAACGCGCCAGAGTTAATTTGGAAACGGCTCAAGACCCATATTTTCAGTGGTCTCGGTCCGCTTGTTTAGTGCGTACCAGGGTTTGGGTGGCAGCAGTCACACTTATTCAAATGAGCCGCGCAAACAGAGCAATCGCACCAGGGTTCGTTTTACTTTAACCAAACATACCAAGTGTGAACACACTCTACAAATTTATCATTTTCTTTTTTTGTTCCCGAACAAAAGAACCAAGTGTGAACTAAAACTCACTGTATTTTGTCCTCAGCATTCAGTAAAATCTCAGTATTTTAGATTTTTCTATAAAAAGTACCTGATGGGTAAAGCTGGTGGCCAGCTGCTCCATATCTGCCGCCAGGTCTCTCTGCAGGCAGCTGAAGGCCTCTAGCGTGGCCCACAGGAGCTGAAGGGTTTTCCCGTTGAACTGCGGCAGCTCGTTCAACAGCAGAGTGTTCATGGTCTTGTAGGTGTTAGCTATGGCTTGCTCCTCAAAACTCAGGTTACTCTTTTCCTCGATTAGCTCATAGTCCAGGAGCTTGTCCTGACGTTTGCGGATGAGGTTTCGTGGTCCTGCCATGAGTTCTTGTAGTGAGCACAAGGGCTTAAAGACTAGAGTCTTCAAACGATTCTCCTTTAAGTAGCAGCAGAAATGGAGGAAAAGAGATGTACAAATTAAGTTCAGAAGGCAAGATACAGTACTAGAAATGTAGATGCTCGATTTAATCAATGACCAACTACTGATTGATGAGATATATATATACTAATGTTTTATTTTTTTACATATGTCGCTATAATGCATAAACCACTATCTTCCTCTCAAATAAAAAGCATACTGCTAAAAAGGGTGCTGTGTGCGACCATTTCAACCATAATTTCAATGTTTGGTGAACATGGTTGGTGGTGGAGTTAAAAGATCTTGGCACAATTTGTATCCCTACATGATACATGGAGCAGCAGTATTGGTTTCAGCAGGGTTAGACATTGATGAATGGAGAAAACTAAAGTGGCAATTAGAAATACTGTTTCATGACAAATTTTGATGTTCCAGACTTTAGTCAAAGACGCCATATTAAATTTGACATGTACAAAAAAGATAGGAGGTACAGTGTGTATCAGAGAGCTGCAGGAATGAGTCATAAAACCCGGAAACTAGAGTTAACATATTAGCACTTGCAGTTCAATTGTCCTGAAGTCAATGGGTATTTTTATATGTTTTTTTTTATTTTATTTAATGCCTGAAATCAGATCTGTGGTTAACATAAGCTCAAAATATTTTGACATTAAATACTGTAGATCAGTGATTCCCTCTTCTTATTTTTTAAGTCTTTACACGTCTCATTAAAAAGGCGGTTGTCGGTAACATTAAATGTCATCATGCTGACCAGGGAAAATCATCTACTCATTAGTCCATTTACACAGCCTTGTTGTGTTTGTTGTTGTCTTGCAAAGCATTATAACTCAAACTAACTCAAAATTCATAAAGGTTGTGTTCATTTGTGAAAGTTATCTTGATGAACAAAACAGGGCAAGTTGTTAGTCAGTCTATTCTCTGCAATTATCCAAAAGTCAATGCGAAAATCCTTTGGCCTATTGTGATGCTAATTAACGGGTTTGCTAGAAAATGATCCCTGCCCCACTCAATACAGGGAGTGCAGAATTATTAGGCAAGTTGTATTTTTGAGGATTAATTTTATTATTGAACAACAACCATGTTCTCAATGAACACAAAAACTCATTAATATCAAAGCTGAATATTTTGTAGTTTATTAGGAAGTAGTTTTAGTTTTAGCTATTTTAGGGGGATATCTGTGTGCAGGTGACTATTACTGTGCATAATTATTAGGCAACTTAACAAAAAACAAATTTATACCCATTTCAATTATTTATTTTTACCAGTGAAACCAATATAACATCTCAACATTCACAAATATACATTTCTGACATTCAAAAACCAAACAAAACAAATCAGTGACCAATATAGCCACCTTTCTTTGCAAGGACACTCAAAAGCCTGCCATCCATGGATTCTGTCAGTGTTTTGATCTGTTCACCATCAACATTGCGTGCAGCAGCACAGCCTCCCAGACACTGTTCAGAGAGGTGTACTGTTTTCCCTCCTTGTAAATCGCACATTTGATGATGGACCACAGGTTCTCAATGGGGTTCAGATCAGGTGAACAAGGAGGCCATATCATTAGATTTTCTTCTTTTATACCCTTTCTTGCCAGCCGCTGTGGAGTACTTGGGCGTGTGTGATGGAGCATTGTCCTGCATGAAAATCATGTTTTTCTTGAAGGATGCAGACTTCTTCCTGTACCACTGCTTGAAGAAGGTGTCTTCCAGAAACTGGCAGTAGGACTGGGAGTTGAGCTTGACTCCATCCTCAACCCAAAAGGCCCCACAAGCTCATCTTTGATGAAACCAGCCCAAACCAGTACTCCACCTCCACCTTGCTGGCGTCTGAGTCGGACTGGAGCTCTCTGCCCTTTACCAATCCAGCCACGGGCCCATCCATCTGGCCCATCAAGACTCACTCTCATTTCATCAGTCCATAAAACCTTAGAAAAATCAGTCTTGAGATATTTCTTGGCCAGTCTTGACGTTTCAGCTTGTGTGTCTTGTTCAGTGGTGGTGGACTTTCTGCCTTTCTTACCTTGGCCATGTCTCTGAGTATTGCACACCTTGTGCTTTTGGGCACTCAGTGATGTTGCAGCTCTGAAATATGGCCAAACTGGTGGCAAGTGGCATCTTGGCAGCTGCACGCTTGACTTTTCTCAGTTCATGGGCAGTTATTTTGCGCCTTGGTTTTTCCACACGCTTCTTGCGACCCTGTTGACTATTTTGAATGAAACGCTTGATTGTTCGATGATCACGCTTCAGAAGCTTGGCTATTTTAAGACTGCTGCATCCCTCTGCAATATATCTCACTATTTTTTACTTTTTTGAGCCTGTCAAGTCCTTCTTTTGACCCATTTTGCCAAAGGAAAGGAAGTTGCCTAATAATTATGCACACCTGATATAGGGTGTTGATGTCATTAGACCACCCCTTCTCATTACAGAGACATCACCTAATATGCTTAATTGGTAGTAGGCTTTCCAGCCTATACAGCTTGGAGTAAGACAACATGCATAACGAGGATGATGTGTTCAAAATACTCATTTGCCTAATAATTCTGCACTCCCTGTATGTGTAATATATGTGTAAAGGTCATGTACCTGGGTGCTGATTGCTCAGTAAAAATCTTCAGGGGTAAAAAAAAAAAATGGACATGACTAAGACTTAATTTTTTTTAGTTACAGTAGAACATATTGAACTGTAATTCTGTCCCTCACAGCCTTGTTTCATTATAAGACTGAAGTCTTATACAAATTTTTTACAAATAAAGCTTGAAGCTGCTCACTAAGGATTTAAGCCTCCTCCCCGATAAAACATTTTCAAACTTAGTTTGAAAGATTCACAAGAACTGAATCTCTCTGAATGTCTCTGACAGATGTGATTTGTAATATTAAGTCTTACATATGAGGGGTAAATCCACTGTCTGAGTGCCACTGTGATTTCTTTAGAGAACAAGGCAGTTTTCTCCCCTTCCAGATCAAGATCAGCTTCCTCTGGTCTGCAGCTGAGGAACCTCTGTACACAGAAACAGAGCTCAGAGGGTTAAATAAATCTTTACAAACACAGCCAAGCACACAGCCATAAATTCACAATCTTCAGGAACCCCATCCATCTGCCCTGGGATTATTTTCTTTTCATTCACCAGCTGGAATAACAATGGGAAATGTTGGATCCATGGGCGTACTTGCTTCACATTGAGGAAACACCAAAACAACTGAGAAAATTAACTCTTTGTTCATTTGTAACAATAGCCATTAAGAGAAAGAGCAGTAAAACCAAACCTGTAGATGGTGGAGATAGGCCTCCATGTTGTCATGAAGCTCTGAGATGCCCCTCTCCAGGACAAAGAAGAAGCCAGCAAGAGCATCAAACTCTTCATCCTTTAACTATGATGAGATTTATTTACTAGTGGATTAATTGTGAAAACACATCTTATTTGGCAATAGTGTCTGAGGCTTTATGGAAACAATGTGGTTCTTTCAACATGCCAAACATTTCTGTTCCATTGTTTACACCAAGCACTGTTCTTTGGTGTAGTATCACTGTGCGGCAGTTACCTTTGGCACGATTCCTGTCTCGTGCTTTATGTACTGGCTGAACCGGGCCGTCTTCTTGGCAATGCTGTGGCCACTGAGCCGATTGATCTTGTCCTTGATGGTGAGGTTTTTGGTCTTCTTGTACTTGTCAGCTATGACAGACAGACACAAAAATAATTAAGCAAATCACAAACTCAAGCATTTCATTTATGTTTCTATGCTATCGTTATCAATGGATTTGCATACTTTGGCTTGGTCAGCTTTGCTTTCTAAATTGCGAGCATGTTCTCACCCACTTCACGGAAGCGTTTGTATTCATTGATCCTGCAGTTGATCTGGACCGCAGTGTGAGCGGTGTGCTCCAGTTTGAGGTAGGCAGGGTGTCGGGGGTCTGTGTGTTTCTGTATGGTCTGGAGCAGCAGGGGGTAACGGGCGATTCTCTGAACCGGCATCACCAGGAAGAAACTCAGAGTGGACGCATTCACATCAGGACTGAAGACAGACAGGATCAGGAGTCAAAAATTAAAGGAATCTTGGGTAATACACTGCCTAGAAACTCACTGTGCACTCAATGAGTTGTTCGAGTCATACACAACCTCAGTTGGTTGTTGTTTATGAACTTACGCAGATGACTTGATGATTCGGACCATTTCCAGCCACAGGGCCTCTTTCTGTTTGTAGCTGTTCTCTAGAGCAGTGATGTTGTTGTAGTTGGCAAGATACTCCTTATAGGCCATCTCTATATCTTGAGACAGACTAAGGAAAGAGTCACCTGAGAGAAAAAAATAAGATACTTTATAATATAAAACCAGATTTACATCTTTTCCATACAACATACAGTACACTTCCGTTCAAAAGTTTGGGGTCAGTGTGATTTTTTTAAGGAAAGGATGCATTAAAATTGATCAATAATGACAGAAAAGGCACATAAATAAATGGTGTTCTTTTGAACCTTCTTTTTAAAGGGAAATTGATTTATTAAAATAATAAAACACAAAAGTTATTTTACAATGAAATAATAAATTCACAATATTACTGTTTTACTGCCTTTTTAATCAAATATATGTAGCCATGGTCAGCATAAGAGAGCTCCAAAAACAAAAAGGAATTTACACATAACATTCTAACCCTCATACATCATTATTCTCATCTTGAAATTCAAGTTCTGGATTCCTCCACAATGAGCTCAGGGGAAAAAAAAATATTGCGATAAGTAGGTTTGCATGACACACAGACAGCGTGACTGTGGAAGAACTGAGAAACTGAAAGTGAACTGGAATGTCAGGTCTGTCCGGCTTTACTCACAGAGAATTTCTAGGTATTTCGGGTCGCTGTGATGTATCTGTGCCTGGTCTAGGAGGCTCAGGAGTCTGCTGGAAACATCTATCACTTCATCAATGTGCTGGAACATGTTCTCTAGGTTCGGTGGAGGAGGCTGCAAAGGACCCAATAACATATATAATATATGTTAGGGTTGGGGCTATACATTTCATCATTTTGTCCCATTTATTATTAATAACAACATAATTCAAAAACATGACTTTATGTCCCATACCCCCTTGTTTGAATCAAATATTAATTTTATATTAGTATTATCCCAATTCGATTGATTATTCTTTTTATATGATACGTTATTTTCTTTAATATTAATTCTTTATATATTGTTTGCTAGTTATGTTTGCTTCGTTTTTGGTCTGTAATAAGGTAATCAACTTACGAAGAAAGTGTGCCTCGTGCAGTTCAAAACACTTACGCTACGTCCGACGTCACACGACACGGACACGACAGTTACGCTTTTTCCGTAAGTCTAATGTCGAAGGCGAATTTCACATAGACCTATGATGGCTTGAGGGTGAGTAAATTATGGGATAATTTTGATTTTTGTGTGAACTATCCCTTTAAACTATTTTCAAACTTGTTCCTACACAAATTTGACTTGGGATAAAAAAAATACACATAATTACCTTTGCTTTAAATGCATTGCATTTTGACAGTTTCGAGGCTAATTATTGTATTATCTAATTAGATTATTAATATGTTTATAATGATATTGATATATAACAATGATAAAGTGCTTCAATGGGATTTCAGTGGGGGTGGAAGCAATACATGTACAACACAGATGGCGGTTGATCTTAAACTGGGACATTTACTGCAATTCAATGGGTGAAAGTGACTACAAGTGAACTTGTAGTACCTGAAGCTTCTGTAGGTTGCTGTGGAGGGTGACTGTACAGAGCTGCAGATGTTTCAGGTAGTTCCTCTCAGTCTGTAACAGCTCCTCTACAACCATGTGCTGCCTCTGAGCGGCTCTCTCTCTAGCTGCTGTCTCCTCTGCTGCGCCCCGTGCCTTCCTCTCTTCTTCATTCTCTTCCTCTTCTGCGGGCTCTTCCAGGGTGTCATCCATTTCTTTAGCTCCTTCCTTCTCCTCTCCGATCTTGTCCTCTGCCATCAATCTCATCTTATCATTTGCCTTCAGCGAATTCGCCATAGCAGGAATGCCTAAAATGCATGTGGTTAAACAGCTTTTACATTTCTAAAGAACTTAATGGGTAGCACTCACACACTAAGGCCATGTGTACACCTGGTATTAAGATGCATTTTGGTCCATCAGATTACAAGTAGACAAGGGAGACACATACCCGTTTACACCTGGTGTTTTAATCTGTCTCTTTTGTCCACTTTCGACCACCTCTGTCCTGATTTCGCTGAGGGGAGGGTCTATGGGCGGGTAAATTTATGTTTTTTTTTCAGATCTTTCGATCTAATGGACAAAATAAGCTCACGCAATTTACATATGAACGCGCCCAGAGACGACGGAAAAACATCCTGAGAGCATCCGCTTGTTTCTGCTCTGACAGCCACAAAACCATGCTGAACGCTGTGAGTACGTGTTAAAAATCAGGAATGCTGAGAGAACATTGTGCTTGGTATGTTTTTCTTTTCTGGCTATCACCCAGACCAAGCTCAATATTTTAATATTGAACATTGGTCTAGGGAGTCTGCTCTGTATTTTCTACTGCACAAGAGGTGTGATCAACGATCATAATTCAAATGACTCTGTACAAAATAGGATAGTCCTTCAACCAATCAGACCAACGATCCATTGCGTCTCTATCCGTCATTGTGTTAAACCCGCCAATAGTGCGCCAGGTGGATAAGCCGGTTTGTGATTGGTTCCCGCAAATTTGTAACAGAAGCAGGATAAAAAGATGTACAGGTTTCCAGCCTGAGCTGCAGGGCGAAATCAATATCACCAACAGATCGGGCTGGGTTTAACGTTTTTCATCTTCAGACCAAACTTGGGTCTCCTCTCCAGCCAACGAGGTTTAAATCCCATTTAAATCCTGTCTTTTGTGACTGTTTGAACACATTCGACCACATGAACATTTATACTAAGAAAGCAATCCAGTCAAATGCATTTCCACTAGCCTCTGGTAGTGGTCGAAAGTCGGACCAGCTCAAAACTTTTTAGACCCTGTTTACGACTGTATTTAGCGTCATCCACTTGTGATCCGATCGACCAACATGCATCTTAATACCAGGTGTACACAGGGCCTAAATGTGTTTACCTGTCCGATGGTAATGCACAATATATAACCCTTAAAATTACAGAGTCATGTGTACTTGGACAGTAAAATAAAGACAGTAGCTTGATTCAGTACTTTTTTAATATAGCTATATAGTTTATATTAATATTCTGAATTAACTTTCGGTTTTCGAAATATATAAACTATATATTTCCTGGACCGTTCCTGGGCCGTTCTCACCTGGTGGAATGACCTGCCTGTCTCAGTTCGAGCAGCTGAGTCTGTAGCCATTTTCAAAAAACATCTCAAGACACTTCTTTTCCAGCAGAACTTGACCAATAAAGAATAGCACTTATCACTCTATTCGTTCCTGTTTGTTATTTATTTAAAAAAAAAAAAAAGTCCTATGTGTTTTGTGCTAGATTCCGTGAGACTTGATTCAGCGCTTGCATATTGTTGCCCTTGACTGTTCTTGGTTGCTTCTATTACTCTCATTTGTAAGTCGCTTTGGATAAAAGCGTCTGTTCTAATGACTAAATGTAAATGTAATGTTTTAATTTCACAATTTAGTAATTCTGTTATGTTTTTGCCATTTTTATTAGGTTTCTTCAAATATTTCTATTCAGCTTTATTTTGTTATTTTAAAAACTACCAATTTTGCCTGGGCAACTAACACTAAAATATAATAATAATAATAATAATGATGATGATAAATAAGTTTAATCTAATATTTATATTTTATTTGAATTACTTTTAAACAAATTTTAAACAGTTTTAGTTAACAATAGCTTGATTAGGCTAAAACCCACTGTAGGTCCATAATAACAGCATGTAAACATGCTCCCACTGATAGTCACTGCACATTTGAATAAGTTGAACTTAAATAGCCGAGTGTCACTAAAAATGAATGACTTCCAATTGCTTTGTAGCTGAAATTAGTTGTCAGTGTGTAAACGCCCCTTAAAAGAATGCATGAACTTCCCTTTTCAGCTCATTTATCACAAATAACTTAAAACTGATAATCAATCCAGACTACACATAAAACAGACTCTGCCATCACATACTATAAGGACCACCCATAAAGAGCTGAGTGCTCTGTATTGTCACGTAACCAGAGGGGGTGAAACACCATGTGTCTGAAGACCCTTACACTTTCAAAGATGCTACCAAACACGGCTTTTTACTGCAATTCAGTTCATTTTAATAAAACATACATATATATCCAAATAAAGAAACTAACTCAACAGAGGTCAGAGTCTAACTAAGCAAACTTTTATGATATTGGCACAGTCACTGAAGATTATTGAAGGTTCATAGACCATCGACACCTCAATTTCATCTACACTCACATGAACATAGATATGCAAGTACATCTATACACAAACAAAAAATGTAAGCAGAAATCTCACCACATCCGTAGCCTTTAATAAGGAAACAACACTTGTAACAAATGCTCAAGGCAAGCGCACTCAAAGCGAAAACCACAAACTCAGCATGTAGCGCAGAGCTTACGCTCGCTCACGAGCTTTAACTGTGGTGCACTGCAGTATCAGTATGGCAAACCCCTACTTAAGGAGGAGTAAACAAATGACAGGTTTACAACAAGAACAATCTCAAGAAAACAACCAAATGCATCATTACCTTTACAGAATGGGAAAGACTAACCCTTGGTGTCTCTTGCTCTGGAAAAAATGAGGTGTGCAGCGGGGAAAAGCCTGGGCCAGACTCTCAGACTGGTGTAAGTTTGTCCACTGAGTCACACTGCAGGGCCTCATGTGGCACGGGTGTGTGAGGGAAGGGGATGGGTGGGTCAGCTGGGAGGATTGAGCCGGGGGGAGGTGGGATTTTAGCAGTGGGGATCCTGGATAGGACCACTGCGGATACACACATTTTAATGAATACACATTTTGACTGCAGTATCTATTGGGAAGGAAGTGACGCCTGCACAGGATGAAGCTGATTGGATGGCAGGAGTTCAAGAACTGGTGTACGACACACTCAGCTGTGCAGCAACTGCAGTAAACAAAAGCCCCATGTGGCCTGGAAAGAACTTGATGGACAGAGTTGTTAAAAAGCAAAAGCCATTAAGCCAACAGTTTTAGACACATCCTGACAACTTCATGAAATGGACACAAAGTGTTTCGATCATCAAGATTTTAGGGAAAAATTTGCTCAAATTGAGATCAAACCGAGTTTGAGACCGCACTGAAAGCTTAGGATATTTTCCCCTCATTTAGACCTTCAAAAAAAAATCGTAGGATTTTGGATCTTGCACTATACTCCAAGTGTGGCCAAAAGGGGGGTAATCCAGATACTTCGGTCACATTAGCAAAATTTCACGGGCAAAAAAGGTCCATTGTTTATTGTCAAGAGTAGCAACCACAGAACCACAGAAAAGACACGTTTGACAGAGGCTAGGGGTCCGCTCTTTCTTTGTACCTCGCTTAATACATCTGAGATAAATAAACAGATCCCAGATCTTTTAATCATGATAACTGAACTCTGGCTAATTTGGTTCTTCAAACTAATGTGCAGATTGGCTTAAAATATCTGGATTAAGTTGTCTAAGATTACTGCGCGTTCACTGAAGAGGTATCGATACTCCAAACCAGCAATGCAGTGATTGGCTGGCAGCAAGCAACGTAATGACATCATATAATTAAAAACAAAGTTATAATAGATAAACGAAATGTGCACTGTTTTATGATCATTCCCAATTAACGATTATAAATAAATGATAAATTTATTATAAATCACGATTATAGTATTTGTACACACTTTGCATTTTTATTTCAATGTTGTAATTAGCAATTTGAAGCAGATTTGTTACGTGGCAGCATTAATTAAAATTTCTTAAGGGCCAAGATCAAGTTCTCTGCATCTCCTGCGCTGCATCAAGCTCCTCCCATAATATCCGGCTCAGATTGATGTTACAGCAGACTCCACTAAAATTATAAAGTAATTATTCTATCAAAAAAATTATCTCAATCAAGTGGCTGTGTCTATAGTATTACACTATATAGTATTATAATATACTTTTTTTAAATACATTTTTATATTATTATTTTACATTTATATTTAAAATTATTATTGCCCCTGGTTCAGTAAGGAACTCTTGTAATAAAGTAGCAGTGTTTGGGACAAATTGTAAGAATCAACGATGCAATCTAATCCAGTTTACATGAACTAAGCCTGCTTGTTAGCAGGTTTAAGCTTCCGGACCTGTTGCTATGACAGCTAGTTCAGGATGAGCTTCAAATCCAGCTATTGACGTACGAAGAAAGGACCCAAGGGCGGCACAATTAATCGAATTTGTAATCGTGATTACAATTACGGATGCCACTATGTAATTGTTCAAAGGTGCAATTCCCTTTTTAAAAAAAATAACAATCCACTAACATTATTCTGTGTGCTTACGATGTGTGTTTTATTTTCTTTTTCTACAGGCTATTTTAAGGATTTTTTCCCCTTGTATTGATTTTAGTATTAAATTGGAATACCATGCATATTTTTATTCTTTTAATTTAAAAGAAGAAACATGTCAAAAATAAATGCTTCATGCGATAGAAAGGCAAAACAAACAAAATTTTTTAGCTTGTCTATTTTGATATAACTATATGGCATGCAGTCGCTTCAAACAATGGTATAAAGCTATTCAAAACATCATTCAAAGTAAATTGTGATAATCGTCATTTCGGTTTTAAAGGGAATAATCAACAATTATTTGTGTGAATAATAAGAAAAAATTTTGTGAATTGTGCAGCCCTAACAGAGAACCTAAATGTATTCTACAATATCAAAATCCTCTTTTTGGAACAAATCCAAAGATATGATCAACTTGAACCTGTTGCAAATCTGTGTGGGGAATCTACTAATCAGCTGTTAAATTTAAGTACAACATTAGATAATACCAATTTAGGTCAACCAATGACCAAGCAATGCTTCATTGTGTTCAGTCTGTGGTGTAAAAGGTCACATTAGCAATTAAAGAAAAAAAAAAACATGGTCAGGTCAAAGAGTCTGGATAATTTTGGTCTCACATTTTTATACATTTTACTGGTAGTCCACTGTATGAAGAAATGTTGGGTATAATTATGTCACAGTTTACTTTATTTTGCTATCCTCACTCACATAAATTAACTATATAATGTCCTGCACCCACTAGTAAAACAATTATATCTGGTGTCAAAAAAAAAAAAAACAGTGTTGTATGATTAAGATATGATAATACTTTATTGTAAGACTAAGTCTGTTTTTCATGACAGAATAACAATATATTTAGTTACAATTATTCAAAAAATCACTTAAATTCATACACTCAATCTTCACCTAAGGCACATTAATTCCACATTAAACATTGTAAAAGGAATAGGTCACTCAACAATGAAAATTTTACTATTTTCATACCCTAGAGTTAGAACCTTTAATGCATGCTTTTCTAATCTAGACAATTAAAGTAAATGGTGACTAAGGCTGACATTCTGTCTCACGTAAAAACGTGGTTGAAGCGAAATGAGGTTGAGTAAATAATGGCAGGTGTTTCATTTTGAGTGAGCTGTCCCTTTAATGTTATGGTTGACGCGTAGCGTGAAATCTCTAAATCAATATCATCTCACCTGCGCTCTTCTTACCTGTGTTGTGTTTGGGAGACTCCTTGGACGTAGGGCACCGAAACGTCGCAACTACGAGCATTTTAACGCTTTGTCAAGTTAAGCTGAACTCGAAAGCGAGACTGATGTTGCTTTTAAAACCTTAAGTAGCACCTGTTCTTACGGTCCTTGTGCTCAGGAACAGGTTCACGTACCAGGCCCCGCGTCACGCATTCCGATCATGCCGCGCGAGTTGAGCTTAGTCATGAGAAGTATGACATGCATTTTTCTCATTCGCATATTAAATCGGATGAATGCTGCAGAGTGGCGTCTGGTGCGTTGAGATTACTAGAGATATCGATTACTCGTACGCAGTAGTGCTAAACCAGAGGACAAATCGTTGTCAAGGTAAAGGCGCGTGCTTGCACCCCAGGGTTTCGCGCGAGCTGTAACTGGGAAACAGAGACATCACGTGGGCGCCTGCGGTACTACAGCAAATGCTGCCTTCACGTGCACTACATAAATCGTGATTACAAGCTTGTATCCAAGTGCTTTGTTGTCGGAAGGAACAGGAATCATGGAGGACACCATGATTTTGGGGGACAACACTTAGATTTTGAAATGAAATATTGTCGTATAATGGCTCATACGCCCATGGTTACAACACTAATTCTATTATTTAAAACAAAAAGAATATAAGTAATCAGTTTGTGTTTCTTAAAAATTATTGCTTCTAATAATGTTTTGCAAGATAGAACCAAGAATTCCAAGCAGAAAGTGATTTTTTTTGTTCTATCTTTAACCTGTTCCAAAAAGACGATTTTTATATTGTACATTTAGGGTGTCTGTAATTTTCATTTCTGGTTCCCCATATAATTTTTGCTATATGGAATGCAAAAACTTTGAAGCGCAATATCTCAAAACCGCTAAGAATGCAGACAGAACCGTATAATTCCAAGGTGGTGATTTGTTATGTTTTTATTGTCTACTATAGGCTTTCATTTTATACAGTGGAGCAAAAAAGTATTTTAGTCAGCCACCAATTGTGCAAATTCTCCCACTTAAAAAGATGAGAGAAGCCTGTAATTTTCAATAGACTTCAACTATGAGAGACAGAATGAGAAAAGAAAAAAAGAAATCCAGTAAATCACATTGTCGGATTGTTAAAGAATTTATTTGCAAATTATGGTGGAAATTAATTTTGGTCACCTACAAAAAAGCAAGATTTCTGGCTCTCACAGATCTGTAACTTCTTTAAGAGGCTCCTCTGTCCTCCACTCGTTACCTGTATTAATGGCACCTGTTTGAACTCGTTATCAGTATAAAAGACACCTGTCCACAACCTCAAGCAGTCAGACTCCAAACTCCACTACGGCCAAGACCAAAGAGCTGTCAGGAAACCAGAAACAAAATTGTAGACCTGCACCAGGCTGGGAAGACTGAATCTGCAATAGGTAAGCAGCTTGGTGTGAAGAAATCAACTGTGGGAGCAATTTAAGATATAGACATACAAGACTACTGATCATCTCCCTCGATCTGGGGCTCCACGCAATATCTCACCCCGTGGGGTCAAAATGATCACAGGTGAGCAAAAATCCCAGAACCATACAGGGGGACCTAGTGAATGACCTGCAGAGAGCTGGGACCAAAGTAACAAAGGCTACCATCAGTAACACACTACGCCGCCAGGGACTCAAATCCTGCAGTGCCAGACGTGTCCCCCTGCTTAAGCCAGTACATGTCCCTGACAAAAGTCTTGTCGCTTGTGTACAAATTGACCTGAAGTGCCGCTGAAATATATTTCTTATCAAGATTTTTTTACAAGAAATGGCTCATTTTAATCCCAACAGCTTTTGTAATAATGTTTCAGTGCAAAATGAAACTGTCAAAAAATATTCTAATATTCACAGCTTGGTAAAGCCCACTGAGTCAATTTTTGCAAAGACATAAGTGTTGTCGCCTTGTCATATGAGGTTCACCTGTGACTAATAATGGATCAATTAGGTCTCAGGTGTGTATAAAAAGAACCCCAGTGCACTAGACCTTCACATCAACTGCAACTAGACCTCTGCAAACATGCCTAAGATTCACCCTGAGACTAAAGTTTTGATTATCAAGAGGCTGAAGACCAGATCCACTGCTGATGTGGCAGACACCTTCAATGTGTCTCAGCGTCAAGTACAGAGGATAAAAAAATTTTTTGAAGAGACTGGAGACGTTTTTGACAAGCCCAGGTCAGGCAGACCCCGCAAGACAGCTGCTCGAGAGGACCGTTTGTTGGCTCGAAAATCCAAGGCCAGCCCATTTTCCACTGCAGCAGAGCTCCACGAGACCTGGTCACCTGAAGTCCCTGTGTCAACCAGAACAGTTTGTCGGATTCCATCTCGAAATGGCCTCCATGGTCGAATCAGTGCCCAGAAGCCAGCACTAACAAAAGACAATTGAGAAAACGTGTGGCATTTGCCACAGCACACAGCCTGCTAAAAGGATGGACGCTGAAAAAGTGGCGGAAGGTGGATTTTTCAGATTAATCTTCTGTTGAATTACACCACAGTCGCCGCAAATATTCCAGGAGACCTACTGGAGCCCGCATGGATCCGAGATTCCCCCAGAAAACAGTGAAGTCTGGTGGCAGAAACATCATGGTCTGGGGTTACATCCAGTATGGGGGCGTGCGAGAGATCTGCAGGATGGAAGGCAACATCAATAGTCTAAAATACCAAGAAATCTTATATTCCCAACCATTCCCAGCAAGATGGTGCTCCATCGCAAACTTCCATTTCCACATCAAAGTTCCTCAAGGCGAAGAAAATCAAGATGCTCCAGGATTGGCCAGCCCAGTCACCAGACATGAACATCATTGAGCATATGTGGGGTAGGATGAAAGAGGAAGCATGGAAACCAAAGAATATTGATGAACTCTGGGAGGCATGCAAGACTGCTTTCTTTGCTATTCCTGATGACTTCATCAATAAATTGTACGAAACCTTGCCAAACCGCATGGATGCAGTCCTTCAAGCTCATGGAGGTCATACAAGATATTAAATTTGGATCTCACAGCACCACTACTTAATTTGCTAACATATTTTTGTATTTGCAGTAAATTTGTTCAATTTCTGTATAGGCGACACAACTTTTGTCTTGCCAAAATTTGACCTTTCTGTCTTGATTAAATGATAAATCTTTTTTCAGTGAAACTAATTTATTTCAGTGCATTAAACGTCATTTGGGAGGGTTTTAGCTTTTCATATGAGCTATTTCTAACACCAATTGATGAATTAAAAGTCAGGTTAATAGCAGGTGTTTCTACAAAATAGATAAGCGACACGACTTTTGTCAGGGACTGTACATGTCCGGGCCCATCTGAAGTTTGCTAGAGAGCATTTGGATGATCCAGAAGAGGACTGGGAAAATGTCATATGGTCAGATGAAACCAAAATGGAACTTTTTGGTAAAAAGTCAACTTGTCGTGTTTGGAGGAGAAAGAATGCTGAGTTGCATCCAAAGAACACCTTGCTGTGAAGCATGGGGGTGGAAACATCATGCTTTGGGGCTGTTTTTCAGCATGACAATGATCCCAAACACACAGCCCGGGCAATGAAGTAGTGACTTCGTGAGAAGCATTTCAAGGTCCTGGAGTGGCCTAGCCAGTCTCCAGATCTCAACCCCATAGAGAATCTTTGAAGGGAGTTGAAACCCAGGAGTTGAAAGTTTTGCCCAACGACAGCCCCAAAACATCACTGCTCTAGAGGAGATCTGCATGGAGGAATGGGCCAGCAACAGTGTGTAAAATCCTTGTGGAGACTTAAATAACCAAGAAGGGTATATAACAAAATATTGAGATGAACTTTTCTTATTGACCAAATACTTATTTTCCACCATAATTTGCAAATAAAATCTTTAAAAATTTGATTTTTCTGGATTTTCTTTCTCATTCTGTCTCTCATAGTTGAAGTGTACTTACAGGCCTCTCTCATCTTTTTAAGTGGGATAATTTGCACAATTGGTGGCTGACTAAATACTTTTTTGCCCCACTATAGGCCAGTCAAAGGTTTGTGCACACTTTATAGAAATGTATGTTTCTCATGGTCCTACAATATATTGTCTCGATTCATGTTTTCCCCTATACAATAAAATGTATAACCAAATATAGCTTAAGTGCTGTTGTTTCCACACACACACCCCACTAAGGTGGGTTATAACACCAAAATAAAACATGGGCATTTTAAAATTTGCATTAAATGTTTGTCCATCTCTCTACTTATGATTGATCAAAGTGTTGTTATTATAGACTGTTTTGCTCCCTGTACTCCCCTGTACTGTAGAAGATGTGTACCTCTGTGTGTAGCCATTTATTTCAGTATGCACATTTTCCACCTGTCTTGCTTTTCATTTAAAGGAGGCTTAATAAAAGCAAAAAAGACAAACAAATGCTATAAAATGTTCCCTGCATGCTACCTTTGATTTAAGTTTCAGAGCATCACAAATCTTCTTAAATTGTTCTTAGAACGGTCAAATTTTTCATCTAGTTGACAGGCTAGCCATGACATTTAACGTAAATTTTGCACAAGCAACTGAGCAAGTAAAAAAATAAGGCACAGTCGTGACTATGCACACATTTTATTTTTTGACATTTTGTACATTCAAAATTCCATACATAAGTCTTCCATGAATGGATGTTTGATGTTTGAAACCCCGCTGTGGTTTCCTGGTTATTGATGTTGGTGAGGTAAATTGCAGCTTCTTCTGAGAAAACCCCAATTCAACACATGAGCATAAAGGCTGCACATGCATTATAGGTCAGTTTTACACTGCTATGGCAACAGATACCAGCCCAACCCTATCAAACACACAGCGCACAGAAACAGCAACCTGTCATTATGTCCTCTAACCACCAATGCAGTCAACACTAAACGCGAGTAGGGTGTTAAAAATTGCCTTTTAAAATGAACATGATGTTTTCATCCTGCAAGAAAAATACTGTATAAATCATAATATGTTCCAGGCCTAAACAACAGGACATGAATAAAATATGGTAATGATATCACCATTCTCCACATACTGTATTTGGTGGAAACATCTGTCTTTGGACAAAGTTAAGAAGAAATCCCTTAAGAGTGGATGTTTTCTTTCATTTAGAATCATTCATTCAAAATGAGTACAGCTGAATCACTCACCAGAAAAGGCTAATTTAGACCCCCGTCTCCTGATGATCCCATCATTTGTTGTGTGATTTAGCCAACAGCATGAGTCACCTTTGTCATTTATGTTAAGTGCTGACCATTATGTCCTTTGAGCACTGGTAAATTAGTTTCTCATCAGGGGGTTAATTTAGGTAAGAAGTCTCACTCTGACAGTCAATGAATGACAATAAACATCCTGTGTTCCTGTATTCACTTTCACCAGGAGGGGGCAGTATGAGCAAGTAAATGTATTGGGAAGCAGCAGCGAACCTTTCCTCATTTAAAGGGATAGTTCACCCAAAAATGAAAATTAGCCCATGATACTCAACCTGAAGTCATCCTAGGTGAATATAACACTCTTCTTTCAGATTAATACAATCTGAGTCATATTAAAAATGTCCTGGTTCTTACAAGCTTTATAAGGGCAGCAAATGGCTGTTTATAAGTCCATATCTATCCATTATAAAAGTGAACACAGTTTGTAAAGTTTTAAATATGGATATTTTTCTTACACAAATTAAACCCCTTATTTTATAAACCCCCGGGGCCATGTGGAGTACTTTTATAATGGATGGATGCCCTTTTATGGACTTCAAAACAGAAACAGCCATAAAATCACTGCCCTTATGAAGCTTGGAAGAGCCAGGACATTTTTTTTATATAACTCTGAGATTGTATTCGTCTGAAAGAAGAATGTCATATACACCTGACTTGAGGGTGAGTAAATCATGGGTTAATTTTCATTTTTGGGTGAACTATCCCTTTAACTGAACTAAAAAGAGGCGTGATTCATTTTATCAGGTGTTTGTTTAAAAAAAAAAAGTTGAAGGAATATGATCGTCCATTTGTTTTCATGCGCTCCATTGATTTTCATACTCTGCAACAGGCAATAGACTGAAACCTATTCTTTTTTTTTTCTTTGAGAGGGTACGCCAGGTCCAATGAGTCAAGAAAGAATCGGCTAACTTTGAAGTTCAACTTAAAAAAACCAGAGAACCTGGACTAATGCGCTCCAGGACTTGTTCCAGCTCTCCCACATGTTTTTGCCCTGTATTTCACTATACCACATACAGTATAAACACACACACAGAGACTCATACATATAAATTTGCGGTGCATAAAGTCCCTCCAAACACCCAAAATAAACACCCTCCATAGAGCGAGCCTATTGAGCGGGTTGTCGTTGTTAATATGGATTGGATTTTGTCATACTATGTGTGCCCACACATAGTGCATGAGAAGCGACTGATGCTAAAGCAAGTAAACAGTGAGCTCATTCCTTCAAAGGGTGGGTGTTCAGATTGATTGGCACTGCATTATCGGAACATATATCAACAGCGGCCTGTTATTCACCTGCCAGACAGAGGCACGGTCCACAACCTCCTCCTGACTGTCTTGATTCCTGTGCAGATGGGCTTGAAGATTGGTAGAATATCCCTGGCTCACAATTTCCTTACCTGAGTGATTTCTCTTTGAGTAAGACTTGGTCATATAGGAAGTAGGTCATAATAGTGAAAGAGAGAACTGGAGCAGGAAGAGTTAGGGGTTGTTGGGTTTGAGAGTAAGGCTTCATTTCATTTTACCACAAGCAAAAATAATCTCTTGGCTGGCAGAGACACCTGGCTTCACCCAGAGCTCATTAAAACATGTCAACTGTGTCATTGATTTTGGTTCAGCCTGCCATTGATTGGCATCTAAGCCCAGTCAGCCCACATTTGCATAGCGGCGTCCCATAAGCTGCTAATTGGTAGTTCGCCAGCAATCATGGCTGAATGATGAGAACGAGCAGTATGGGTTGATGTGAGGCAATTGTGGTTTGTTTGCAGCTAAGGGGTATCCATGTCAAGTAAAATATTGCTGGTCTGCTGGCCATGGTTTTTGCTTATATAAGTTACACGTTTATTGCCTTGTCTAATTGTATAATCGAGATTCAGCACAACACTCTGTCTCTTAGTCCAAATTTAGGTTGTAGGAAACGTGGCGTGCATATCATGCCGCACATTGGTTTGGCAGCTTTGACAAACATGTTCTCTCTAATAAAATCAGGCAACGCAAGATAGAGGGGAGAAAAGAATGAACAAATAAATAGAGAGGGTTCAAAAGTCTGAGTAGGCCTACTGGTAAAACAAAATGCCTAGATTAAGTATGTTTGTCCAAAATATGTAAGGGATAATATGCAGTCAGCCGTTCATTATGCTATAGAAAAATAAACTGCACCCGGTTTTTAAATATATATATATATATATATATATATATTTTTAAATAAATTATTTTTTTATTCTGCAAGAATGTATTAAATTGATTAAAAGTGAGAATAAATAAAGACATTTATAATGTTCTATTTCAAATAATTGTTCTTTTGAACTTTCTATACAAAAGAAAGTCAAAGAATCCTGAAAAAACTATCTCGTTTTCCACAGAAATATTATTCATGTTTTCAACATTGATAATAATAATAATACAGTAAGTGATTTCTGAAGGATTTTAATCATTTTTCACAACATTACTTTTTTTTACTGTATTTTTAAATAAATAAATGCCTTGGTGAGCATAAGTCTTTCTAAAACATTTAAAAAACACATTTTTTAACAGTAGCGTATATTATTTTAAAGCTTCAGCTAAGAAATAATATTCCATTACATGCAATGTACAAAACAATAGGCCTATAGTGACTGGGAGATATTCATAGCTGAATGCCAGGATTACAATCAAGTATTCATATTAAATCATAAAGTTTCTTTGTTTTATAATTTTTTTTTAAAACTTTCCAGGTTTTAGATTACATTTAGATTCCGAATAGATTTTTGAATGCCATTTTATAATAAAATATTTTTTTTGTTGAATCAAAATGTTTAAAGCAATCCCACTAATGTCCTTCAGTTTTGAAATTGAATGTGAATCTGAGCTATTCTAATTGTGTTTAAAGACATGGTGGTCAGTTGCTATGCAATTTATTTAAAGGTGAAAATGGAAGTCCAGCAGCGTAAGAAACAAGGCATACACTAGCCAAGCCACTATTGTGTAATGCTGCCGGCAAGAACGAATGTAGGCATTTATGAAAGAATTCAGTAATTTCTTCTGTGGTTTGAGCCTTTTCCTTTTACAGGACTTTTAGGGCACAAATAATCTAAAGCGTCTGGCAGCACAATTTTCAAGTCCCTTTCAAAGAGTTTCTCAGTGAGCACATTTGACCTCAGCCTTTCAGAGAAACAGTACAGAGGATGCAGAAAGAGAATAGATAAAGACGCATCAGTCAGCCATAGTGCTCTTCCTCCAGCACATCTGGATCCGAGCTGGATTAAACCAGGTACCCAGAGAACCGGCCCTGCCAGGTAAGGGGGGCTTGTTAAGGAAAGGGGGAGATTTACCATTAGCTGGGGAAATAAACCTGTATCAAACTGTAATGGGCCAAGTTGTAAAAGCAATACATTCTGCTCAACATAGCCGGAGGGTACCTTGGCCGACCCAGAAATGACTATATGCAGCCATGGCGAGTTAACAAACTCAATCAGCAGTCATACACACCGTAATCACAACCGCGTGGGTTTCTTAGTCACCGCTCAAACACCGTGCCACATGTATCTCTCGCTTTGACCGTCTTCCAATCTGCACACAATGGGCAACTGTTGGACACTCCACATATTCACGTGTCATTGTTTAGCTCATTAAAGTGTTGCTTGCTTGTGCATTTGTGCATGTCTCTGTTTGTAGGTGCGATTGAAACCTCACTGAAATCTTAGCTTTCAGTCAGATTCTCCTGATTATGACTTCTCAAAGGCCCCCCATGACGACTGTTGCGGATTTTATAGTTTGAGCCTTAGATAGCATTACCGTCCATTTATTGGACACTGTGATTTATGAGCCTATTTCCTACATTTGTTTTTCTGCTGTGTGCAAAAAAATGGCTTTTTCAAAAAAGACTTACTATTTTTTCTCCCTTTCATTTTTTTTCCCCACTAACATACTTGAGGTGCATTGGAAGGGCAAAACATAGGGGGAAAAAAAGACACAAGAACAGGAAAAACTGTTTTAAATGGTTTCTGGAGAAGGTTCTGTTTGTGTTCATCAGTACTACAAACCACAATCCCACAAGTTACGCCTACTACTACAGGTTTTGCCTCCCACAAAGTATCAAGCATGAAACAATCTTTTCAAGTAGGCTACATTTATTTTGTTTTATGTATGAAATGTTTGTAAGACTAACGTATGAAGCATGAAACAACAGCAATTAGTAAAACATAAAAGAAATTATACAATGAAATACAACCCTATAGTAATTATAGCTAAAAACCTACCCCAACCCTAAACCTTACCCTACCCATTGAATAAAACAAAAAAACAAACGAGATCGTCTGCTGAATACGATCTGTTTTCCTTATCACTAGATGGCGATAGTGAAGCTTAAAAAAGCAAGGAAATTGGAGTAGAAGAAGAGCATTACTAGTGACGACATCAGCTATTCTAGTGGGAGATGCTAATTGGCGTTTCACTGTAGGGGTGTACCGGTGTGTTCAACTTTAAGCGTCAGTGCACAGTCCGATTGGTGTATGACATGTAAGTACCGTGAGAGTGATTAGAGAGCGGATGGCTGCATATGCCTTCGAATCGCTCTTGTGGTACTTTGATGTCATACACTGATCAGTCCGCTTCAAGTGGAACATATCGTCACGTCATGATTAACAGCATGATTGACAGCTACTCTGAGCGAAGTAGTCACAGAGGCACCAACTGACTTTTTATCTGGACTTTCGGGAGGAAATTGGAGCTTTAACTTTAGTTTCTACATTTTTTGGTTTATTTCACACCAACATAATGGGTTGTCACACCAACATAACGGTACTAACCAATTCTGTGGGAGTTTGGGTGGGGCCTTGATACTGCGGCTCTACTTCATGCTCACTACTGCGCAGACGCAGGTCCCGAATCAGCGCAAGATGTCAGCGCCATATTGGGACGTTGGCAGCTTCTTTTCTGCAATGGAAGAGAGTGAAGGTGTGTTGTCCATATTTGTTTAACAGTTTAAAGTTGAAACTCGCGGTTACGCGGGTAAGGGCTGAAACATCCTCTCAAGTGGTTGACCAATCACCGGTCCAGCTGACCAATCAGAGCAAATTGTGCTTTTCAAAAGGAGGGGCTTTCAAAAGTTAATGGCCAAACAGATCTTTATAGAAGTCCACATTGTTATTGGAGATGAAATATAACACTGATAACATTAAATACATTTTTGTTTATCAGGTTAAACTGATTATTAGTCACTCAAACTTTTAACTAAACCTTTCATCGTCGGTCATAGCTATTGCGCATATCCGCCATGTTTTGTAGTTTTTAAACACTTTTTACTCGTGTTTGTAGTTCTGAACCAAGTCTGAATGCAAAGGGGGAACTCGCGAGCACCCTTCTGAGACCTAAAATGACAAATCGGACACTCTACGGTCTTTTGGACTTAAAGGACACGTGCATGTGGCAGCCATTGTAAGTCAACAAGACCGAAAGTGCATATGGTGGCTGTGTCTGAAAACCTAGGCAGCTGCCTCATTGCCTTGCTGCCTTATTAGGCAATGACTTGTAAGGCAGCATTTTGTGCATGAAGGGACCTCACGAAACTAATTTCGGACAGACTTCTAAGCAGTGTAACCGTTTAATGATCTGCAGCTAGATAGAGAGAGCTTTGGTGAGAACTAAACAAATATTGCATTACTACATTAGTAATTTCCCGCTAGAAATTACATCAGAAGTGGAAAAAAATGGTGCTAAAAAACGTACATTTACACACAAACTGACCAGCAAACGCAACTTTCGAACGCCATCTTTTTTCCCCCAGCTCGACTGTCACAGAATAGAAAGCACAGGATTGTGGGATATAAAAGGCAGCGAAGGATACATATATGCTCCCTTCAAAAATCAATCAGATGAAGGTCTCTCAGGAGGGAGGAAGTGATGGAACATTAGATTCGGACGTGCCTTAATGCCTTCCTACTTTGAAATGTGTCCTCCGAAGGCAGCATTTTCCAGGTTTCGGACGCAGCCGAAGTGTGCCATTTGGGACAGGGCCAAGGCCTACACAGATCCACACTTCGAAAATCTCCATCCGGGGACTTTTGACATACTATGCTTAGACACACTTATTCTAATCTGACATATTTAGGATGTATAATATGGACATTGGGACGCAGGGAAAATGTTACTGACAGACTGGGAAGATGGGTGCCGCAATAGTGTAAAATATGTAAAACAATATTGTTTTTGAACATTTAAGCATGAACACAAAACCAAGACCCTGTTAAAGGGCATAACAGGTCCTCTTTAAGAAAAACATAAAAAGCATATCAACATTTTAAATAAAGAGTAAAAACACAAAACACAACTTTAAATGTTGGTCTATTAGACTGTTTCTGGACACAATAAGTGGCAAAATGGAGCAGATTTTATAGTACAAATAAAAAAAGATGTTTTTTTGTACAAATAAAAAAAGATTTTTTTTTGTTATTTTGACATATGTTTCCCAATAAGAGTAATACTCACAAACCTGGATCACAGGCAATGAGATGCATCATTACTTCCCTCCAGCAGCCATCTCCAAACAAAACCATTATACCAGCCTACACCAAGTAGTGAGGTCACTCAAACTGACCGGCCTGTTTTATGAGTGTTGAAAAATAATCTAACGTCAGAGTTATGACTTCATACTCTAAACTTTTCCAGTCCAGTCCTGCTGCACTTGCCAGGATAAGTCAGAACATTTCTGCCACCACACTCGTAAAGATCATGTTTACCGCAACACTCCACACAAGTAAGTGTACAGTTCATTAATTATACGAACACACATGCCCGCCGCTTAAGCATTCACAGAAGTAATTGTGTAAAAATGGAAAAGACAAAAATAACGAACCACTGAAATATTTGCTCAGGGTTGGAAGTATTTTGTAAGCAGCGGTCTAAAAGATCATTGCAGAGAGTTCGGATGAAAGATTCATAGCTGTGCTGTTCCCCAATCACACCCATCAAGCTGGTACAATGCATTTATGTGAGAAAAGTAAGCTTAACACAAACACTATTCCTGCGACAAGGTGACAAACTATGTGTAGCATTATCGCAAACTACCATTTGTCATTTAATTTCCAGCCTGATGGTTTCTCTCAGTGGAGAGAACCTGAATTTAAAGTTAGAGGAAAAAAAGCACAGACTCTTTGGTCCATATGCGTCCCATGTTGCGTTAGGTTTGCCTACCTGTAAATCATCTGTCATGATCCATACTTATCAACAGTGTGTCCAGCATGAAAAATGTATTAGGTCTGAGCATAGCAAAAGCATTCCACACTGATGTCGTTTCTATGAATTATAAAGCATACCAATTTAATGTGCTTTATTTTCCCATATGCCTTAGTGTGCTGATTTAAAGCCTTCTCGTTTTTGCGCCCCTTTACGTGAGATTACTTCCCTCATGTTTTAATCTTTTATGGGCTCATTTCTGCAAAGAGCCCGCAGTACATAATATTCACACTCTCACCTGGAATTATAAATGACTAAACCTTTGGCCAGGCGGTACCTCAGCCAGTATTGTAGCACATAAACTTACCACAGGCCAGGATGGAGTGTGTGTTTTGTGTTTGTTTGACCATATCTCTAACACCCTGGTTTTTCCTGACAACAGATATGAGACAAAAGAGCTTTTTGCAATGGAGCACTAAAGACTTGTTCCTCCGTTGAAGGCGTATGGCTGTGCAGACTGCATTAAGGCACGTTTCCTCTATCACCAAAGATAATCGGGGAGGGAAGGTGACTATCAACGCCAGTGTTCCAGCGCTTTCCTCTTCCTTTCCCTTTTCAGGATGTCAGCCCAGTTCCCCCTGGATGAACTACACAGGACTCGGCGTGACGGGGCCCGGTCACGATCCCGCCTCTGGATAACGCGCTCGTTTGCGGTCAGATCTCCAGCACTGACATGAGTCGAGTCAACAAAAGGGCATTTCTTTGCACAACACCTCTGACAATGATCGCTTTTCTCAATGACGACTGTTGCTAAAGCACATGCAGGAAAAACACGCCTTTGAAGTGCTTGCAGGTGATGAGTGTAATCTACCTGTTTATGGAGGAGATTCACAGAAGAAGGGAGATAAGTTCTGGGAGAGCCCCGCGACCAGCTGATAACACACTCGGCTGTGTGTTTTCTGGTGTTGCCATGCGCTCTCTGCTTTGATCCACCATGGTCTGTCTCTCTGCACGAAGACCATTCATCTATGTTGTCACAGAGTCACTGCTGTTTACCCTGTTGCTATTGCTGCCAGTGTTGTTGTTGTGGCATTGGCACTGCATTTTAAGAGCTCTGTAATGAGAAAGAGGGAATGCTTTGTGAGATTTTTCAAAGATTACCAGTTCTGGCATGAAACACTGCAGCATTTTTCACAATATTCACAGAATCCAGGCCCCATTATGAGAGGTGTGAGGTCTTTGTTTTCTGTTATGGGGATAATAATAAGGGAGCGCAAAATACGAGTGGGACAAGGTTTGGCTGGTTAGCGTGGTCCAATTAGGCCTGCTGATACTGTAGTTGCCATAACTACACCATTTGGTCATTCACAATGTTTGTGTTTTCTGACTTTTTTGCAAGCAGCATATTGCAAATATTTCAAAGCAATCCATCAGTCAAGAAACTATCATTGAGGTGAATGAAAATGATAAAGATAGCTTTGATGCTATCCAAGTTACTGTGCCGTCTGCAAGAGTCTTACAAAAACAAAAACTGAAACATTCTTCAAAATCTTTTTTTTTTCTGTTTCACAGAGGAAAGTTGTACAGAACAGTATACTACTCTTATTATATATACGGTATTATTAATTAAATATAGGGATGTACCGAATCCAGATTTTTGGGGTTCGGCCGAATACCGAATCCACTGGCTAAGATTCGGCCGAATCTGAAACCGAATACCGAATCCTTCTCCCATCCTCAGTCCATCATCACAGTAAACACATTAACGAAGTCAGTACCGTCGCAAGGGCTGTGCCAAGTGTGCGATCGCACGGGGCCTTGCGCAAGGTAGTGACAGCTGACTGATGTAAAAATCTAGTTAAAGTTTATGTCCTTCAAAATACTATAATAGTTAAAAGACATAGTCTAGCTAAAAAGTCCACCGCGATGCTGTATTATTCTGCTGGTTAGATTTGTATTATGCAGTAGGCTAACCTACTATATTTTTCTTTGCGCGAGACTGCGCATGTGACAGCGATTCACGCGCATATATGTCACTTAGTGCGGCACCGCAAATCAGGCTCGTAGAGAGCTTTATTCAGGCCATTTAAATTCTGATATTAGCTGCCTCTGAAACTATAGATATTAGACTACATAAGACATTCAAGTAAATAGGCTACACTAGAAATCCGCGCTCATTGAAAAACGGAACGAGTAAATCATGTCTGACCGAACCCACTCCATGTCTCCAGACATGCGCATCTTATGTATAGCCAAGGCCTATCTTGCACATGCTGCTCACTTTCATAATCAACATATGACATTTAAAAAGTAATATTATAGGCTAATATTTAAACATAGCCTAACTAAATACGTGGCCGACGCTTCTGATTTGTTGACAGCGGATATAATTCACAATACTCCATCATTTTAAGCCATAGGCCTACAGAAAAGTGCAAGACATAATTATAAACTATAAACTGTCTACTTTTATTTGTGTAGGCCTACAGTCACAATAACAAGTTAGTTAATTCAGGGAACATATATATGTTGCGTGCTCCAAATTTTAATTTCAAAAAAATATTTTAGTTATTAAACGCAAAGTTTTTCATTTCAAAATAATTTCTAAATTCGTTTCATATTTCTAACAAACGAAATTCAAGGCCAAAATAACGAAATGGTAAAAAAAAAACTTACCAACATGCAAATTCAAACATTTCGCTCTTTTAATTTGAATTAATGCTTGAATAACACGCTATGTCTCCTTTCATTAAAAATAATGGCTATTTGGGTGGCTGGGATATACATAAATATACCAACTTACGTGCATGGCATACTTTTCGGAATGACTTATCACGAATGGAAAAAAAAAAAAAAGTTTTAGTCGCCTAACCAGTCCCGCCGCTCCCAAAACGCGCATCACGCGCTGCGCGTCGGGAACCAAGTCATTCACCATCAGCAAGTGATCGCGCTTAGGGCATCACTACGGCCAGCGACGGCACTGCGCATTACATTGGTTAATGGAAACGCCCGCGTTTCGCAGAAGCTTAGTTTTTATCGTCATTCAGTGGGCTAGAATAACGCAAAAGCAAATATGTAATGAAAACGCGGCTACTGAGAGAGTAGTCCAAACTAACTCAAGTGAATACAGGTCGTTTGACAAACGCTTTTTACCAATTCATAATTTAGAACATATAGGCTATTTAAGCTTCAAAATAGGCGCACTGTGCAGTTCAGTTACAGTTTAACTTAACTCATTGCTGTTAAAATGGATAGGTTATAAGATTTATTTTTTATTTTTTTAATATTCACATAAACAACATATTTTTCGTCACTACAGCAACTGGTCCCGTCAATATAGCCCCGGGCCTTGCATATCACGTTCGCACAGGGTCTCGCATCCCCCTTGCGACGGGCCTGAACGAAGCGTCCTCAGCAGTGTAACGTTAGGGATGCTATAGACCATTTAACCGTTAACCGAAAGTAAGAACTGTGACCGATTAATACTACCAGTTAAACGGTTTAAATGTTTTTAACGCTTTTGTTTGTTTGTTTTTAGATGCATGGTTTAGAAAAATATGCTGTATAGCGTTATTTGTTCACTCACGGAGCGTCGACATGTGCAACCACAAACCAGATATATCTCGCAAAATGAAGCAATGGAAAAGCTTACTGTGTGGGACCATTTCCACAGAAAAATACAGCAGTAGTAGTACAAGCTCCTGACAGCTGGAAAGCAAATGAAAGGCGCTTCGAGGCTGCACAACACGTATACTCGGATGTTTCATACGCAAATGATTTAACAGCGGCTAATTGTTTAGGGTCCTTGTCATCACGAGACAAATCGGCATTGCAAATTGAACATGTAGCTCGACTTGTAAATCGCCTTTTTTTAACTTAAAGTAGCCTACTGCCACGTTTTCTGTTCATGAGTTCCATTTTACGTTCGACCACTGGGGCGCACATAGTGCAAGCCTAGGGTTCGGGTTCGGTGGAAAAAAATTCTGAGATTCGGCAGAAACCGAACCCCGTCAAAAAGCCCAATATTCGCCGAATCCGAACCGAATCCTGGATTCGGTGCATCCTAATTAAATATATGGCAGAAAGAGTAATATGCTAGTGTGCTATTCTGAATTCAGCCAGATTTCAAACCGGTTTCCTGAACACTACTTTGCAACTATTAACTCTTTCCCTGCCATTGACGGAATTCTCCGGCAATCCATGTTTTCACTGTTATACAGAGTACAGAATCTATGGTTCAAAACACAGTTGAAGAAAAAGCAGAGACAAGCGATAGAAGCATTAATTAAGCACATGTAAAAAACCACAATAATCTAACATTTATAAATGAAATATGAATGAAATATAAATCAAAACTGCTTAAAGGTGATTCTCTACGGAAACACTTTTGTTATGCTAGTTTAAAGACTCTCCTGATAGCAATCACTATGTTAAGCTGTCTAAATGTTTTTTTATATATAGTCTGTGGAAGGCGTAGGACCATAAAATGTTCGTTCAATTATTGCATTCTGTCCGAATGAGATGATAGCATGTCTTCCCTGTCAGTCAACGTGTGTTCGCATACCACTGCGTAGCCTGTTCACGCAGACATCATACGTTCACATACGCTGTACATACAGAGCGAGAATGGCAGGCAAACTGTTGTTTGTTTATTATTGTAGTACTATTACTCACTGTACTGTAAAGTTTTCTCACCGGTGAATTATACATGATATAATCTAATAATGTCTCTGGTTGTCTCTCTTCGTTCATGTGTTTTGGAGGAGGCGTGGCTTTTTATGGCAATTTGCAGGGATTGTGTGCTTTAATGCTAGCAGGCTAAAGTTAGCTTTTCCCAGATCACCAATGAAATATATGTTTTGATCATCGTTCTGAATCTGATCCAGAAATAGTCTTTGGCAAAAACGTGATTTTCTCAGCATTTGTTGAGCACTTGCTATGAAACTAACACAACATTCAAGTGTAGAAAAAAAAGAATGCAATGCAAAATCAATCATTTTGTGTGGCCATTTATAACTTGAAGCTGTGGGGCTTTCTGTGTCCTCCGAAAACAGTCTGTATGCTGCTTGATAGTGCAAAATATAGCACATTTATCATCATAACCATAAATATATTGGTTTGTAGAGCAAATTGTTTTACCATTCACTGCACTTTGTTATTCTAGTAATTTACATATAGCAGTAAATGTCTCACCTACTATTTTATGAATACTGTGAATTCAGACATACTACTCTTTTCACATACTTTTATTTACATTTTTACTATAGGGAAGTATGCATATTCGGATACAGCAATGTATTAATAGCAGTGCGACATTATTTACACTCTTTGGCGAAATCAACTCACAAATGACTAATTTGTAGTTGCCTCTGCATATTAAGCTGTGAGAAAAAAATAAAAATTACACACTTCAGCTTTAATAAAAAGAGCACATTATCTTCATTAGCCTGTTCTTTCAAATGTGCTTCTGAGGATCATAATGTTCAGCAGATGTACTCTGCTCATTTCTCCATTATATGGTCCAGCCCTCTGTGTCGTCTGATTTCTTATCTGTCTGAACCACCATCAGTCCTCTCAAGAAAAACACAACTCCTTCTCTCCCTAATTTAGATGTTTTCCAGACAACCTCGTAATGCTTTAGCACTAAATGCCTCCATCTCACCCAAGACCTCGATTTATTTGGACCTGCTAGTGACAGACATGTGCAATCAAGCTGTTCAATATGATTTAAACAAAGAGATAATGAAAAATAATGTGCTTGTTAAAGGTAGGGTGGGCAATTTTTTTCATAAACTTTTTGTTATTCTTGTTGAAACTCTCTACATCCTGATAGCAATCAATATAGAAGTTGTCTAAATATTAAACAATGTACAGTCCAATCATTGCATTCTGTCCGAATACGATGTCCTACTTCCCTGTCAACATATAAACTTCCATACCTTTGCACACCCTTCTCGCACATACATCACGTCATCTGCACATTTCATACATTCATGCCATTTCATTACCATAATGGCAACCTGTTCTACCGGGAGCTGTTCTTGTCCTCAGACTCAGATTTATGTGTTTCTGCGTCAACACTATCAACGGCGAAATGAACCTGCAGCATTCAAGGTGGTACAAGTAAGATCTCTGTAAGTTATTTATGTTAATTATTATAGTAATGACATGTGCTTTTTATTGTGTGCCGTCTCTCGTGACACTTTGCAGACTCTGCTGTGTGCGTTCATGTTTTTTGAAGGAGGCATGGCTTTGGAGAAGCTCTGAAGGAAGGGTGGGATCTCAAGCTTTCAAAGCTAGCCTCTCCGAAATTGCTATACCTTTAACCAAACTGTAATGAAGTTCGTAGATATGGGAAGGAAGGAGGCGAGAACCGGCGAATGTTCAACAACTTTAATCAAATAAACAAAACAAACTGAACCCTAACAAAACGTAAATAAAACACAACATAAAGTCCAGGCCTGGTCCTCTCGTCCTTCACTGGTGTCGCTCGTCCTTATATGCTTCCGAGCTCCCTCATGAGAGGACTCGAGACCCGTGTGCCTCGCAGGTGACCTCAGTCACCATTCTCACTCGCTCCTCCCACGTCTCTCGTTCATCCACCTCGCCACACAAACATCCCAAATAAATGTATTGATCCCATTCACAAGTTTGTGAGCTTCTATTCATGCTCCATGCACATTGTTTCTGGTAAATAAACAACCACAAGAAGCCATTCACACAAATCTAATTTGCATACACAGTGAAAAAAGGTGTCAAAATTGTACCTTTTGGGGTACAACAACTTGTCAATGGGGCAGTACCCTTAAAAGGACATCTTTGTACCTTTTTTTCTCCCACTAAAAGGTTCATAGTCATACCTTAAGGTACGTATTTGTACTCTAAGGTACTAATATGCAGATTTTAGGAGTATAAATATGTCCTTTTAATGATACTGCCCCAGGGACAAGCTGTTGTACCCCTAAAGGTGCAATTTTTAATCCTTTTTTCTCTGTGTGTAGCGAAATAAAAAGTAGTGGTTTGCTGAATCTAATATAGAAGCTACATCTGCTGTTAATGTTACATCATCTCTGTCATATATTTCGTTTAAGGTATCTGACATCTAACACTGTATGTAAAGCTGTTACTTTGCCTGATCTGGCTCTTAAAAATGATTATCAGAATGATTTTAAATCCATCTTATTTTGCCTGTATAAACACACATTGCTAGTGTATAATCTTGTTCTAAGCTAGCGTCGGCCTCTTTAATCAACAGGCCATATGAAGTGTAATTTCTCAACCTGGTTTCCTCTGCAGTCAACTGAAAACTAGTAAATGGAATCATTTTTTTCGACACAGTTTGCAAATATTATGACAAGCACGTAATGTTCCACCTTTAATTCCTAAAATATTCAGTAATCGGCTTTTGCTGCTATAAAAATTGGTTTGAGTTTCATGTTTGAGTACGTGCCAAATGTACATTTCGCTCTGGCATCCACAGAAATGATACGGCGATTATTTTTCCCACTCAGGAATCTCGGTAGTTATTCTAGCCATGGAATAGAAATCTCTGAGAAATTTAGCCACACAGGAAGAAATGTTTCACGTCATATAAACTTCAGAAACATGTTATATTTTAACTTGATCAATCTCAGGAAAAGACTAAATGTTTAGAGGGGCTGCATTCCATAAAGTTCTCAAAAAACCATTGAGAAACGATTATAGCCATAAAAGCTTTCCGGTTTTTCTAACTGAGAAATATTCTGGTAATAAGCAATTCTTTAATAGCCGAGACTATTGCTGCCAGAAAAATAGCTTGCATTCTTTGAGTTACGCCAATCAATCATGCTTTATGTTTCAAGTCATTAATTAAATCCAGTCAATGTCCTCATTTAATCTGACAGATGTAATGATATCATAGAATGTAATTCTCTAGCCAACAAAAATCTCAGAGACAAACTCAAACCTTGCTCTTATTGGAATTCCTGATGCGTTTTATTGCTTGATTAATTCTGATTGATTTATATCTATGTGTGACAAGTAATAAAAGATGCAATAAATCAAAACCAAAATTTATACAGGAGTGGTGGAATTACGCAAAACCAAAATAGCTTTGTCGAGCTCCTTAACAAACCAAGGCTCCATTCCAGAGTGGTGTGAGAGATTGATGACCAAGCTTTGGATGGGGGGTGTGGAGTTGGGGGCTTCAGAATGCTCAGAATTATTGGACTGCTGGGAAGGTGCTGAGGAAACAGATTGTGGCCCAATGGCAGACTCCGGGAGTCCGTGGCCTATAAAAGTGCTGACACGTCACTTTTTTCCATAGTGAAGTGTGTGAGGAGGAGCAGGGGGCTGGGAGAGGGGACATCCTGGTCCCATTGCATCCCTCCTGCAGTCTAGATTACTGCTTCCACAGTCTTTATCTTCATTTCACTTCTGCCCATTGTGATTTAAGGGAAGCACTTTCAGCTGAACTGAGCTGCCTTAACAAAACAGCTATGTGGTAAATGGCAAGTGTCTGGGCATGACAGTGAAAGCGTTCTAGACTGTGGTGCCCCATGAGGTTGTGATTTATCACTGAGCAAACAATGTTAACGTCTGCCTGCGTGCCTCAGAAATATCTGCTTGGTTGCCAAATTGGATGCCATAGGTGAAAATCATTATTATAGTCCACAAGGGGGCAGTGTGCTCAAAAATACGCACCAGTGATGCCAACATGGAGCGAACAAGATTTTTTTGTCAATGCCTTGGCTCAAATGGGGGTAATGTGTAAAGAGTTTCTGTACTGATTTGAGAATTCATTTTAAATGAGACAGACAGACAGAAGGACAGACAGATAGATAGATAGATAGACAGACAGAAAGACAGACAGACAGACAGACAGACAGACAGATAGATAGATAGATAGATAGATAGATAGATAGATAGATAGATAGATAGATATATGATAGACAGACAGACAGACAGACAGACAGACAGACAGACAGCAATAGATAAATAGAAAGACAGACAGACAGATAGATAAACAGATAAATAGATGATAGATAGATAGACAGACAGACAGACAGCAATAGATAAATAGAAAGACAGACAGACAGATAGATAAACAGATAAATAGATGATAGATAGACAGACAGACAGACAGACAGACAGACAGACAGACAGACAGACAGACAGACAGACAGACAGACAGACAGACAGACAGACAGACAGATAGATAGATAGATAGATAGATAGATAGATAGATAGATAGATAGATAGATAGATAGATAGATAGATAGATAGATAGATAGATAGATAGATAGATAGATATATACTGATGGATAAACAGACAGAATGATATATAGACAGAGAGAGGGATAAATAGACAGACAGAATGATAGACATACAGACAGACAGACGACTGATGGATAAATATAGACAGAATGATATATAGACAGAGAGAGGGATAAATAGACAGACAAAATGATAGACAGCATACAAATAGATAGACAGATGGATAAATAAACAGAATGACACTGATATTTGGACTGTTTTTTAAATGACTGTACCATTCGCTGCATTAAACATGCAATATGATGAGGTCATATAAAGCAATATAGAATACGGTAATATGGTAACATGTAGAAATTAAAATGTTAGAATTGTAAATGTTACAATGAGTACTGTTTCATGTACTGGACCGTATTCAGTGTTTATTTTACATTGCAAACATAGGCTTTGATGCATATAGCCCTTAACAACATGACTCTCTTGTTTATAACAAAGATCCATCTACACATTATGCCCATATTATAAGAATGGGATGAGTAAAAATACAAGTAGTATAACGAAGTTAAAGTCTGCTTTAATCATAGAGTTTCTACAGGCTAAGGGTTCTTCTGAAATTCAAGCCCTGAAACACGAAAAAAAAACGGCAAACAAATCACGGCCAAGGGATCACACACAAAGACAAATAAGCGTTGTTTAGAAAATAGCAATTTGATCCAGAGATATTTGGAGGATCCAAAAATGACAAAATCATGTCAGCTACTCTTTAAGTGAATTTATAGCGATGGCTTTCATTGCAAGTCATGCTATATCATTATGTGGTTAGTGGTTACATTTATGCCTCCAAGCAACTGCGCCAACCCCATTCTGTTTAAACAAAAGCCTAATTTTCTCAGAATCTGCAGCTCTAGACCTGCAGCTTCCCTGAGATGAGCAACAGAAGAGGCCGCAGTTCAGGGGAGCAAAGTCTGAACAATGAAATTGTGTCCTACTGAGGGCCTTTAACATAAGCCACATTTCTTTGTCAATTCATCTCTGCAATGGGCGGTTCAGCACCTCCTGATTTTGGGATGAGGATCTTGGCACAGCTGTACAAAACAACAGCCTTAGGCTAAACCTGAATGACATGTTTTTCATATAAACTATTGAAACCTTTTTGGTCTCTCTCCGCCTATTTTTTATTTTTTTTTGGTCCAACACTAATCTCTCATCTTTGACAAGGTCCAGATGTTGCCTTTCGAGGTGCTGGAGTGAGATTCACTTTCTCTCTGCCTAATAAAACGTCTGATGTCTGTTGACCAGGTCAGTGTGTCTCCATTGATCATTTATTGCTAAAGGTTTCCACACATCGTTGAAAGAAAACTAGCCATGCGCTAGTGCTGTGTGTTATATATTATAACATATTTATATACTGATCAGGTATAACATTATGACCACCTTCCTAATATTGTGTTGGTCCCCCTTTTGCTGCTAAAACAGCCCTGACTCGTTGAGGCATGGACTCCATTATACCCTTAAGGGTGTGCTGTGGTATCAGGCACCAAGATGTTAGCAGCTGATCCTTTAAGTCCTGTAAGTTGCGAGGAAAGGCCTCCATGGATCGGACTTGTTTGCACATCCCACAGATGCTCAATTGGATTGAGATCTGGGGAATTTGGAGGCCAAGTCAACAACTCAATCTTGTTGTTGTGCTCCTTAAACCATAATAATTTTTGCTTTGTGGCAGGGAGCATTATCCTGCTGAAAGAGGTCACGCCACCAAGGAATATTGTTTCCATGAAAGGGTGTACATGGTCTGCAACAATGCTTAGGTGGTACGTGTCAAAGTAACATCCACTTGGATGGCAGAACCCAAGGTTTTCCAGCAGAACATTTCTCAAAGCATCACACTGCCTCCGCCGGCTTTCAGCGGTGGACAGGGGTCAGCATGGGCACCCTGACTGATCTGCAGCTATGCAGCCCCATGCGCTACAAACTGCGATGCACTGTGTATTCTGACACCTTTCTATCAGAACCAGCATTAACTTATTCAGTAATTTGAGCTACAGTAGCTCGTCTGTTTGATCAGACCATACGGGCCAGCCTTCTCTCCCCATGTGCATCAGTGAGCCTTGATCGCCTATGACCCTGTCGCCAGTTCACCACTGTTCCTTCCTTGGACCACTTTTGATAGATACTGACCACTGCAGACCAGGAACACCCCACAAGAGCTGCAGTTTTGGAGATGCTCTGACCCAGTCATCTAGCCATCACAATTTGTCCCTTGTCAAACTCGCTCAAATCCTTTACACTTGCCCATTTTTCCTGCTTCTAACACATCAACATTCAGACCTTTATTTTGAACTTGCACATAAAAACCACGAAAGATTGGTAGAAACCTTGGTTAGTTTTCGTGCCAAGAGTTAGATAGATAGACAGACAGACAGACAGACAGACAGACAGACAGACAGACAGACAGACAGACAGCAATAGATAAATAGAAAGACAGACAGACAGATAGATAAACAGATAGATAGATAGATAGATAGATAGATAGATAGATAGATAGATAGATAGATAGATAGATAGATAGATAGATAGATAGATAGATAGATAGATAGATAGATAGATAGATAGATAGATAGATAGATAGATAGATAGATAGATAGATAGATAGATAGATAGATAGACAGACAACTGATGGATAAATAGACAGAATGATATATAGACAGAGAGAGGGATAAATAGACAGACAGAATGATAGACAGACATACAAATAGATAGACAGATGGATAAATAAACAGAATGACACTGATTTTTACTGATATTTGGACTGTTTTTTAAATGACTGTACCATTCGCTGCATTAAACATGCAATATGATGAGGTCATATAAAGCAATATAGAATACGGTAATATGGTAACATGTAGAAATTAAAATGTTAGAATTGTAAATGTTACAATGAGTACTGTTTCATGTACTGGACCGTATTCAGTGTTTATTTTACATTGCAAACATAGGCTTTGATGCATATAGCCCTTAACAACATGACTCTCTTGTTTATAACAAAGATCCATCTACACATTATGCCCATATTATAAGAATGGGATGAGTAAAAATACAAGTAGTATAACGAAGTTAAAGTCTGCTTTAATCATAGAGTTTCTACAGGCTAAGGGTTCTTCTGAAATGCAAGCCCTGAAACACGAAAAAAAAACGGCAAACAAATCACGGCCAAGGGATCACACACAAAGACAAATAAGCGTTGTTTAGAAAATAGCAATTTGATCCAGAGATATTTGGAGGATCCAAAATGACAAAATCATGTCAGCTACTCTTTATGAATTTATAGCGAATAAATTCACTATAAAATCACTATGAATTCACTATGAATATCTTCAAAAGATATTCAAATCAAATACTGCCATGCACATACTTCATCTGAATATGATGTCTACTTCATAAATAGTGTGACATTTATGGAAATGTATGGTTCAGCCTACACAGTACACTTTCCATTTATATGGAAATGTCCTGGTCACCAATAGCCTGGATGTCATCTATTGGAAAAGTTTGGTACTGTGTAATTTTTGAAATATCAACCTCAAATTTGGAACAGGTACAGGATTTTCTTGCAGTTTTAGAGTAGAAAATGCTTTGTAAAATACATACTTTATTAGACTGGGTAAACCCAGCCTGAGCTGCAGGGCGAAATCAAATCGCCGGAAACCTGTGCATTCATTTATCCTGCTTCTGTTACACATTTGCGGGAACCAATCACACTTATCCACCTGGCATGCTATTTGCGGGTTTAACACAATGACGGATAGAGAAGGATGGATCGATGCCTGTTGATCACACCTCTTGTGGTCTGATTGGTTGAAGGACTATTCAATTGTGTACAGAATCATTTGCATTATGTTCGTTGATCCCACCTTTAGTGCAGTAGAAAATACAGAGCAGACTCCCCAGAGCAATGTTCAAGCTTAACTTTTTGTCAAAGTTGAGATTGTTTATTTAAAATAGCTTATTAATTTGAGTTAAATAGCTTATGGTGCCCCGAACTTCACATACTTTAGAAAATCTATTTAAACCTAATTTAAACCTAATGACAAATCTAAATAATTACAGCAAATATACAAATACATTGCAAATTAAAATGGATGGAAACAAAAATAAACATTTCTACATTTGTAAATATGACACTATCACTGTATCATGGTACTTTTTTGTTTCTTCTGCCGATTATTATGATCTTATTTCATCATGTATTCTTTATAAACTTAGATGAATTAGAAACTTAGAAAAACTCATAAACTGGTGCATTCTTATTATATCAAAATCAGCAGAAGTTCACTGGAGAAGAGAACTATTGCTCTGTGCTATTGGCCATAAGCATTGTGGCCTGTTTAATTGTGCGAGGAAGCAGCATGCGTTTGTTTTTCACGTTGCTACTTCCTAACTCAAACCAGTCCAGATCCATTGCCAAAAGCCTTTTTGTGGGGTTGGTTATTGTCCTTTGGACCCAAAGAGCTGGCACTTGTGCATAGTAGAGGAAGGGAAGTCTTAAATGGTCCTCAGGAGCATCTTAAAAAATGTTTATTGTCATTTTAGAGTGTGTGTTTTGCACTGCCAAATGTGTTTTGGCAAACTGTTTTCCTGCAACACTATTTGGCAGTAAAATGTGCAAAGGAATTATTTTTGGGCTGCTGTGAGTGCAAACAGTTAGGCGGGAGTTGTAGAGGAGAGAATATCGACTGCTTGAATTCTTGTTGAACAACAGTAAACAAATAAACCTGCACCGAAGCAGCTTCTATTCTGAGCTCTTTTTAACTGTGAACAATTTCTTCAAAGAGACCGGCAGATTAAAAGCCTGTTACTTAATGTATGCTTGTTAAATAATCGTAAAAAAATGCATCCAATAGGAATGCTTGGATTTATCAGAAGCTGAAATTGCTTCCAGTCTCACTTGAAAACTGACTATTAGATAGATTTAATGCTGGCCCCATGCGGAGGGGCTTTTGGGAAAGCTCAGCAGGTGTGTTGCTGATTATTATCTGACACCCCAGTTTTGGATAACAAGAATCATACCATACACCACTATAGCTGTTTCAGTTAACACACTGTAAATACTCATTAACTTTACAGATCTGCATGCTATATGAAGCAATTTAACATGGTTTTAGTCAGAGATATTTGGCCTCTTAGTTGTTTGATATTTATCTGTACTGTAAACCCAAATAACTTGGCATAACTCAGTTGCCTCAAATTTTTTTATTGAAATTTTAAGCAAACAAAACGTGCAGATTTTTATTTTGTAATCATACATTTTAATTGCTCTGAACTTGAAATATTTGAGTAAGCTAATTCATACATTTGACAAATATCATGCAATCTCAAATTTGTAGTAGTGGAAACTAGCTTTAATTAGCTAATTCAAAAAAATGCTATACACTCTAAAAAATGCTGAATTATTTTTTAACCCAATGTTGGTTCAAATATGGACTAACCCAGCAACTGGGTTGTTTTAACCCCGCGGTTGGGTTAAATGTTTGCTTAAGACGACCCAATTGCTGGGTTAAAACAACCCTTTTGAGTGTCCCTTTTGAGTGTCATGCTGGGAAATCCAGCACTTTAATTTCGGTTAAATTTAAGTTAGTCTAAATGAAAAACCAAAAACAAATTCATTACATTTACAACAATGAAACAATTCAGATTATTTAAAGGTTCAGTGTGTAGTATTTATGAGGATCTATTGACACAAATGCAATATATAATACACAATTATGTTTTCAGTGGTGTATAAAGACCTTACAAAATGAACCGTTATGTTTTATTACCTTAGAATGAGCAATTTCTATCTCCAAACACCGCGGGTCGCCTTACAATGAAATCGCCATTTTGCCCAGTCATGTTTCTATAGTAGCCCTAAACGGACAAACTTCACTAGCTACTTTCTGCTCTCTCCGACGACGACATTTTTGTCATGTGTCGGCCCCGTAGCTTCTCTATGTGCTTCGAAAGGGAGGGGTGAGCGGTGGGTGATTTTCATTTCACAACCTCACCGCTAGATGCCGCTAAAATTCACACACTCCACCTTTAAAATGTTTCAGTTTTGAGATCTCAAAAGAAAAAGAACGTTCTAAATACTCATGCAAGTTAATTTGTTTGAACTAATTTGTTTAATTTGTGTTGGCTCTAATCAAACCAATTAATTATTTTGAGTGTGTGTTATATCTTTCTTTTATTTGCCACTTTGTAATGTTACCCAACCATGAGTGTAAGAATGTTTAGCAAAAGTAAAAGAAGGGTAAAAAAAGATTAATCATATTTAACTGTCAGACCGAGATCAACCACCACAACCGCACCAGCTGTTATTATTTCTCTGTTGTCAATCTTTGGATAAGTTTTGCAGTAACACCCAGTCTATGGCAACATGGTAGCAGCCTTTCATCCACAATGTAGTTTTTCTCACTTTGATATCTGGAAAAGGGTCGCGCAAGATGGATATCTCATCATGCCTCTCTGTGTGTGTGTGTGTGTGTGTCTTGGGGGTCATGATGAGATATTCTTTTAGTTTTCTGTAGTTTGATGTCAGTGGGTTTCAGACTCCCACATCAGTTGCATTGCCACTGAGCGACTGTTTACAAATAGCAACAAACAAGATATTATCCTGCTCCCCACCCCCCGTGGATCCATCAGTAATAAAGTGGGTAGAATGGCCCTAAATTGACTTTATCTGTAACGCAGACCAGATGAATGAGGTGAAGCACTGTGCGGGGTTTAGCCTGATGGCTTTGGGACTCGTGATAAAGGCTGCTGTTTGAAGAAATGCTGAAATCGAATCTGTACATCTTATCTGCGGTTCTCATTGCCTCTTTGATCAGACTGAAGGAGCAGTGGGACATGGGGATGAATGCAAAGGTCTTCTCCCCAGGACCAATGTGTTCACATTCTCTAGCCCTTAGCATGCCTCTTGAACCCGGGAGCTCTGAAGAGCGCTCGCCCGGTCCTAAACCACGTTAGGTACACTGGCATCCCCCTCTCTCAAACCCGATATTCACATCTGAAAGCAATTCTAGGTCTGTGTGTGGGGGCTGCCGGATTCCAGCAGGACCCCCTCACCGGCAGAAAGGAGGGAGGTAAAGCATTGGGAAAAAGAGGGATGGCAATTAAACAATCGCTGGCCTTTTGATGGAATTCCCGGCGGAGTTAGTCAAAGCGGGATTAATCACGGGACTGATCCTGGTTATCCCACCACATATCTTTTTTACAAGCTTGTGCCATTTCCTTATTATTATTATTATCCTGGGAAAGGAAATCTATGACAGGTCATGAAAATGGAAACATTATTAAGGTATAAATGGGTTTTTAACATTCCCATGTGTTAAAACTGATGGCATACCACTCGGATTATGATTTTATAAACTGCCTTGAAATGACTGTGCAAAGCAACCTAATTAAAATCTTAAAATTAAGTATAAAACTAGTATTAAGAGCCACCACAGAAAAACTTGCTGCTTAGCCTCAGTTATCAGCTCATGTCAAGCATTATATTACAACCAGCAATTTACTTTACATTCAATCCAAGCGACTCTATAATTACATGGATTTATATTCAAAATGAGTACTTTGCCTTTGTAAAATCAAGATAAATGCATTTTCTCTCTCCGTATCACACAAATTCTGCTAACTTTACATTTGAACATATAATTTTACCCCAGCAGTTCCCTGCTTAATGCAACTTTAGTGCAATCTTATAAACTTGGTCAAAGTTTCCTGTTCTTCAAATGCAGCATCATTTATCAACCTTTTAAGATGGCGTGTGTATAATTGTCGGATGCGTGTTCGGTAACACGCAGACAGACACATATGGCTGTGATCACGTGTGTGTGTGTGTGTTTCCTCCATGGCCTTATGCGGCTATGAGTCAGACAACAGCATTGATGTTTTATGGTACAGCTCACCCAGCTTTGGCAGGAGTAGAGACAGAGCGATACGCAGGATGAATGTTTTATATCATGTGTTTTACGGCCTCATTTGGAGACAACAGCTTGTACTGTGACCTCAAGAAAAACACCACTCCAGAGGCACCCCATCTTTAGAGAGAGGGTGGGAGAGAACATTTGAGAGAGAAGAAAGGAGGAGGCCCCAATAAAAGAACATCACACCTGGAGATGAGACACCCGACACTAGCCTCGGTTTCCCCTGCCGGCAAGTTTGAGGTCCTATCAGTGGCTAGACGTCTGCTGTAACTTGAAGCAGGTGGTGAGATGCGGTAGCCCAGTGCAGGGACTCTTCACTGTCACGGAAAGGGACGGTTTCATTTGATAAAAGGGGCTGGAGATTAAAGGGACCTGAATGGACATCCTCCAATGGCAGGCCTTGATTTATGATGCCAGCAGGCGGAGGTGGCAGCATGACAATAACCTGCAGAGGAATTGGAATGTCATTTCTCTTCTCGAGTCTGGATGCATTCAAAATAAGAAGATATGCTCTCAGATGTAAGACTGCAGTAACCTGTTCAACATGTATTTTGTGCTTCATCAACAAGGAACCTGTGTGCATGCATGTGTGGATGTCCGAGGGTGTTAAAGACATTTAGGACATTATCAATTTCTATTATTCAAATCATTCAAATTCCAATTCTATTATTAAATGATTGTTAGGCTGCATTAACTAGGTCAGCCAGAAACGGGGGCACTTCCTATAACACTTGATGTACTTGTTTACATCATAAGAAGAATGGCATCTACTCTAATATTAGTCTCTCTGTTTATCCCGAGGTTTACTGTAGTCAACCAGATCATAGTCTTGCGTAGCCAGACCTTTAGACTGACGGCAGAAGATATGGACTCTATCGCAATCTTGATTGGACAAGGACCGCCCAAGAGGACGTTTGACTGACATGTAACGCAACCAATCACAGTACGTTTTGTTCCGCGACATATTTAGGGGCGTGAAAATGTAAATGTCCCTGCAATAACGTGTATCTATAAATTATTCTTTCAAGAACATTGTGCAAGTTTACTGCAAGAATGGACTTCACATACTTTTGAAAATCCAGAATTTAGTTGATCCTGGTAAGCGCTCATTGTCACAGTTGTAAACACGATGGCGTTCTTCTTCCACAAGGAAGTCGCTGCATTTGTTAGAACCCAACAAACATGCCTCGCAGACATCCTAGAATTCAACTAATCAGATGACAATTATCTGCAAACACTTCAGGAGTTTCAAAGTCGTGCCATATGCATCAGACAATTAGCCCGTGGACGTGAGGGCTAAGACTAGCCGGATCCGGGCTGTATCCAGATCCGATGGTGGACCTGCACCTAGACACAACCACAACTCTTCCCTGAAGTGTCAGCAGAGATTGTGTCAACTAGGCTCTCCCCTGTGAAGACCTCGTTGACACGACAGCCAATGGAACAGATACTCAACAAACCCATATCTGGCGTGATTACTCCGATCTTCAATCAGATGGAACTGGACAAATATTCTGAATATTCCGATCCAATCTGACTTCTGGTCTGAAATGTTGCCTGAATCATAATCATACACTGTTCCTTTGTTATACAGAGGAGACCTGGCCCCTGACTGAGCCTGGTTTCTCCCAAGGTTTTTTTTTCTCCGTTTTGTCACCTGATGGAGTTTTTGTTCTTTGCCACCATCGCCTCTGTCGCCTTTGGCTTTTGGCTTGGTTAGTTGGGGACCCTAAATATTAAATTATATTACTGATCTGCCTGCATTGATACCATTGTATGAGAATTGAGTTGAGCTGGACAATGAAATAACTGCTTTCTGCAGAGCAGCTGTATAGCCGAAAAAAAATTTGTTGTTATTTTCCTGTTATCACTGTAAAGTTGTTTTGAAAAAACATATATTGTAAAACGCACTATATAAATAAAGGTGACCTGACTTGATTGTTGGGGCCAAGACTATTGCAGGTGTACCATACTCAATCCCACCCATCATCACATGTTCAATATCAGTCCAGTCAATGTTTATCTTAAAGCTCACTTGACACAATGCATTAGAGTCAGCTGAACAGTCCACATGCAGATCTCATCATTCCCTGAAGTCTTGAATTTGGGCCAAGGTCCCATTTGATGGTTTGGTTTACTTGAGCTTCTGTATCACTCAAATGTTTGTATCAGCTCCTTGAGCATGTGTATTAGGGGCCTCCTAACTCTTGTGGACTCCAGAAAGACATCTGGCGGGTTGTGCCAGTTACATTCTTTCCAATCAGATAGAGGCTGTTATCGGCCTGAGATGGAGGTGCTGAGTAGGAGATGCGTGTTGGGCTTTACAGTAACATCAACACATTCCTGCTCACATTCCTCACGGCCAGTGAAAACACTGCCGGTCCGATAACAGAAAGGGCAATCAAAACAACGATAAATCGTGCCGGATATAAAGAGCAGCAAACCAAAACGTAGAGGCTTCAAACAAATACTTTCCCCAGCAGCGCTAAATGCCTGTAATACCCTCGACTGGGACCATTTCAGCTTCACTGACTGTGTTTTTTTGTGAATTTGTCTCTGCTCCCTAGATCGACCATGTGCTGTTCCCAAACCCCAGATGTAAATGAGAAGACAGTACCTTATGTCTAAATTACTGATCAATGAGCCAGGGAATGACATTAACACACACCAAATGTGGGTGTATTTCAGCAGTGGCGTGTAATGCAGTCACTCCTACTACCACTTTGGCGGGTTGAATTGTATATGTTCTATAATATACATTTTTCAATTGTAGTCTTTTAAAAAGGCATCTGAAATAATAAACTAAGTGCAATTTAATGTTGTCAAAAATATAGATTTTTCTATACATGTCGATACTGAAAAATCTGAAACGATTCCAATATTTATTACCTGCAGAATAGATACATGATGCCAGCTGCACTTTCTCGCTCGCTCATCTATCTGACAGCGAGTTGACACACAAACCCGCCTCCCCTCACTCAATTTAATTAAATTCAGATAGCTTTATATATTTTTTATTGCCAAAGCATTAAAACAACATAGAAAATGGTTTAGAACATCTCAACATTTAGTAGCCTTTGAATCATAGCCCATTTTTCGGTGTGGGTTTGAGCATATTACTCATATTTTTTCTTATTCCTGCAGATTTTGTGCTCACACCCAAAGTGTGTGCACATAAAGCCGCCTCTCAGTACTAAATTGAGTTATTTTTCACTGCTTATTGTGCTTAAACAGTCAAATACACACAAAATAATGTCAAAATGCTGGTCTTGGTGATTAATGTAAACACAGTGAAGTAAACGTAAAAACAGTAAAGTGAATGTAAACATTTGAGAAAGAAAGCGCATGTGTAACAGTATAATCTTTGGATCTGTGTATCAAGTCTTAAAGTGACAGCAGTCTAATATACCTACTGCCAAATTATAATTAAAAAAAAATATCTATAAGTTTTTCCCCATGTTATCGATGTCAAAATTGTGGCCAGTGAAAATGCCGAATGGATAGTAACTTTGGAAAACGTCTCAGGTTATGACTATAACCTATGCTCCCTGAGAAGGGAACGAGACACTGAGTTGTCGTGACGACACTTTTGGGGAACGCCCCCCAACATAACGCGTCTGAAGCATGAATGAAATAAGTTCAACTGTTAACTGGGTCCACCTCACGAGGATGTTTATTTATTTTAATTAGTTTATTTATCAGGGACAATGTACAAAATAGATTAATCTTACGAAAAGATGTTTTGTACCAGTATTTTTATTTAATGCTAGTTTCCATCTGCCGTCCCCATCTGTCTGCTCCCTGGTTTTGGTCCCTGGGGACGTACATCACCCTGAGGGATGACAGTTTCCCCTGGGACCACAGGAGGACCTGGTGTGCCAGTCTGCATAGAGGGCGTGACTTCAGGTCCCCCTGATGAGTCAGATATGACACAATGGCCGTATTGCCGTATCGTATCAGGACATGGTGGCGGCGGAGGTCCCAGAAAAACTCCTCAGAGCTTTGTAGACCGCCAGCATTTCCAGGCAGTTGATGTGCCAGGAGGAATGCCGGGTCTCCCACAGACCTCTCGCAAAGCGGCCTTCCATGACCACGCCCCAGCCAGTGAGGGAGGCATCTGTTGAAACAGGTTTCCGGCAAACATGATGCTCCCAACACTGGGGGAAAACCCATTGGTCCTTAGCCAACACTGGAGGGGTTAATGTGGAGCGCTGCTGCCATGAGACCCAGCAGTCTCTGGAACTGCTTCACAGTGAGGCTGCGGCCTAGCTTCACTCTGGAGACCATCGCCAGTATGGACTCGACACGTGTGGGGGCATTTGTTGTTGAGTCCCATTCGACTCCTAGGAATGTAGTCCGCTGGGAGGGTGTCAACACGCTCTTCTTCATGTTGAGTCTCAGCCCCAAGCACCTTATGACACCATTATCTCGATGTCGAACAGCCATATAGCGCGACTTGGCCAGAATGAGTAAACGGAATGCCTTGGAGTCTCAATGGAGCCAGCGCTGCATCCATGCACTTCGTAAAGGTTTGAGGGTAAAGAGCTTGGCCGAAGGTAAGAACCCGATATTGGTACGCTTCGCCCCCAAAAGCAAACCTCAGGAACTTCCTGTGAGATGGAAGGATGGAGATGTGAAAGTATGCGTCCTTTAGATCTTTCGTGACGAACCAGTCCTCGAACTGGATCTGACTCACGATGGCTGGAATTGTGAGCATCTTGAACCTGTATCTCCTCAGAGACCGGTTCAGATACCTGAGATCTATAATAGGATGCAACCCTCCATCCTTCTTGGGAACTATGAAGTACCGGCTGTAGAACCTGGACTCCTGTCTGGCGGAGGAATACGTTCTATAGCCTCCTTGACCTTGACAGAGAGTGTACTTCCTGTTCCATAACCCGCACCTGCTCCTGGCCGACTACAGTCCAGACCACCCCATTGAACTTCGGGGGAGGGGAAATGAACGGCAGCCTGTAGCCCCGTTCTACAGTACGCAGGTCCCATGCAGATATATTTGAAAGGCGGTGAGATAATCTGCTAAGGGAACCAGCCTCTCGAGGCCGGCCTCGGGTGTCGACCGAGCCTCCTCCCTGACCCCCTGAAGCGGCTGACCGTGAGGGTGAAGTCGAGAATGATTTTCAGTGTGCGTATGCGTTTGCTGGACCACCGCAGGTTTTACTAGAGGCGGCTGGAGCAGCGCGCGTGCACAGGGAATTGATGCGGCCCGAAGTGTACTGGACAGAGGGAGCGCAGCATTTCCAGAGAGCTCCATTGGGAAAATGCCCCATGGGGGACAGGTCTCAGCAGCCCTGCTGCAGTTAGGACCGCTTAGAAGCCTTCTTGGCCTGAATGACATCCCTCAGGTCGCCCTTCAGCTGAGAAGGCTTCTCGCGAGAGTGCCGTCTCCTTTACAAGTCGTGGCCTTCTGGAGTTTGGTGATATCCTCCGGAGAGGGTTCCTCGCCCTTGTCTAGGTCCTTGAGGAGGTCGCTTGGTAGGCCTTGTCGGCGGCTGGATGTCGACACTTTCTTGTGGCCAATCTAAATTCAGCTTGGCCACAGTGCGGGTCAAAACCTCCACCAGCTCCTCCAGAGCAGGTGTGTGGAGTGGCGATTGCTCCACATCACCCGCCTCTGTGTCAGATAGCCTGAGCACTTGATCCTCCACCCCACGGGAAGAAGCCGCTTTGCGGGCTTCCACACGGGGCGGGAGGATATCTGGATCGTCAGACAAGGACGAGTAAGATGCCTCAGCAGTCCCCAGTCCCGCAGACAGATCCATCTGTGAGCCCCATGATCTGCGGGCCCAGAACCGCGGGGCTCGTGAGGCTGGCTGGCCTCATTGAACACAGCCAGCTGCGAGCACAGCAGGTTCAGTGGCAGCATCTCACACTCACCGCAGGCAGCTCCCTCGAAAGCGGCCCGGGCATGCTGAACACAGAGGCACTGCACATAAAGCTGATGTGTGTCGATGCCCGTATTGAAGCGCGGACACGGAGGCACACACCGCTTTTCAACTGCTCGCTCGCCATTGTAAAATGCTTGTGAAATAAACGTTGGTAGACAAACAACACCAAATAAGACTCACAAACACAGAGCGCTAATGCTGAAGAGCAGAAAGCTATCTGTGTTGTGTACCGGTGTCCCTTTGTATCTTCCGGGTATGCCGTCACGTGCTACGTCATGATGCAACACCAATCAGGATTTGACTTGTTTCAATCATGCTTCAGTAGTGCTATTGGGGGCGTTCCCCAAATGTGTCGCCACAGTGGCTAGTGAGCAAAAAAAGTAAATGTGAAGCCCTTCAAGGAACTGTCAATGTGAATGGCCTTTACAGAAACACTGTGCCCTAGAATCCAGAGCAGGAATGTTGGCTTCCTTGAGCACCAGTACTGAACTCGCTCAACCTTTTGAACTTTTTTTTTAGATCTTCCACATGGTCACCATGCCTGCTGCTTTATTCATAATTGATAAGGTATCGATTTGTCATTTTTTAACAGATGCATTTTCAATCTGTGCAGACTTTCTATCCATCAGCATGGAGAGGTCTTAAAGGCAAGCAGCAGGGCCATGCTGGGCTTGCACCCCCCTTCCCCTCCTTCCCACACTGGGCCAAGCTAGTAATGGGGATCATTGCGAATAGGTCCATGGAAGAAGAACGGAGGCTTATCATTGATCCACCATCTACTCTCCCGCGCCATTCCCACTTCAAAGCCACATAATGAGAATCACCTGTATAGCCGGCCGGGGAAGTCTTCAGTAAGAAGTGTAGATTGAGATAAAGGAGAGGAAATACAGAGAAGTAGGAGCTTTAAATGAGCTCAGCGGTGATCAAGAAGCTTGTGAGATGCACAGTGAAAGCGCAGGAAGAGCAGGAAGACTCATTGGCTCAGTGGAGGTCTGGCTGAGACCTTGCAGAAAGCCCCCCTCACATTAGATTAGCTTAGTTCAGACTCTCACTGAGTCCCTCTCGTTGGCCCCCTGCTCAGCCACCAGTGGGGGGTGTTTGCTATTAGCCACTGACCTCTATCCATTCACTCTTGCCGAGTCTCTGCTCCTGCCTTTACATCTGCCACACTAATCACCAGGCTGCTTCTCCTTTACAAGTCGGTGGCCTTCCGGAGTTTGGTGATATCCTCCGGAGAGGGTTCCTCGCCCTCGTCTAGGTCCTTCAGGAGGTCGGTTTGGTAGGCCTTGTCGGCGGCTGGATGTCGACACTTTCTTATGGCCAATCTAAATTCAGTTTGGCCACAGTGCGGGTCAAAACCTCCACCAGCTCCTCCAGAGCAGGTGTGTGGAGTGGCGATTGCTCCACATCACCCGTCTCGGTGCTCATAGTGTCTGACTCCTCAGAGTCAGATAGCCTGAGCACTGGATCCTCCGCCCCACGGGAAGAAGCCGCTTTGCAGGCTTCCACACGGGGCGGGAGGATATCTGGATCGTCAGACGAGGACGAGTAAGATGCCTCAGCAGTCCCCAGTCCCGCAGACAGATCCATCTGTGAACCCCACGATCTGCGGGCCCAGAACCGCTGGGCTCGTGAGGCTGGCTGGCCTCACTGAACACTGCCTGCTGCGAGTGCAGCAGGTTCAGTGGCAGCATCTCACACTCACCTCAGGCAGCTGCCTCGAAAGCGGCCCGGGAATGCTGAACACACAGGCACTGCACACAAAAGCTGATGTGTGTCGATGCCCGTAATGAAGCGCGGACACGGAGGCTCACACCGCTTTTCAACTGCTCACTCGCCATTGTAAAATGCTTGTGAAATAAACGTTGGTAGACAAACAACACCAAATAAGACTTACAAACACAGAGCGCTAACGCTGAAGAGCAGAAAGCTATCTGTGTTGTGTGCCGGTGTCCCTTTGTATCTTCAGGGTATGCCGTCACATGCTACGTCATGATGCAACACCAATTAGGATTGGACTTATTTCATTCATGCTTCAGTAGTGCTATTGGGGGCGTTCACCACAGTGGCTAGTGAGCAAAAAAAGTGAATATCAAGCCCTGCAAGGAACTGTCAATGTGAATGGCCTTTACAGAACCACGGTGCCCTAGAATCCAGAGCAGGAATGTTGGCTTCCTTGAGCACCAGTACTGAACTCGCTCAACCTCTTGAACTTTTTTTAGATCTTCCACATGATCACCATGCCTGCTGCTTTATTCATAATTGATAAGGTAACGATTTGTCATTGTTCAACAGATGCATTTTCATTCTGTGCAGACTTTCTATCCATCAGCATGGAGAGGTCTTAAAGGCAAGCAGCAGGGCCATGCTGGGCTTGCACCCCCCTTCCCCTCCTCCCCACACTGGGCCAAGCCAGTAATGGGATCATTGGGAATAGGTCCATGGAAGAAGAACGGAGGCTTATCATTGATCCACCATCTACTCTCCCGCGCCATTCCCACTTCAAAGCCACATAATGAGAATCACCTGTATAGCCGGCCTGGGAAGTCTTCAGTAAGAAGTGTAGATTGAGATAAAGGAGAGGAAATACAGAGAAGTAGGAGCTTTAAATGAGCTCAGCGGTGATCAAGAAGCTTGTGAGATGCACAGTGAAAGCGCAGGAAGAGCAGAAAGACTCATTGGCTCAGTGGAGGTCTGGCTGAGACCTTGCAGAAAGCCCCCCTCACATTAGATTAGTTCAGACTCTCACTGAGTCCCTCTCGTTGGCCCCCTGCTCAGTCCCCAGTGGGGGGGTTGTGCTTTTAGCCACTGACCTCTATCCATTCACTCTTGCCGAGTCTCTGCTCCTGCCTTTAGATCTGCCACACTAATCAAAAGAAACTTGGCCTCTTAATCCCAACGTTTTCTTTTCTTCAGACATGTATTATGAGGTGGACCCTAAATAATGTGCGGGGTTTTAGGAAATTTATAATAATAATACTAATATAATAATAGCACATGCATTCAATATGATAAAAGTCACAGACATTCCTAACCTCAATTCAAAATATCAATAAGCACCTAAGCTGATGGGAAATTGGGATTTACTTATGGACTTCCATTTTTTATTCAACATTCTAGAGGGAAAGAAAAAGTACATGTGAAAATGAAATAGAATGTTTTAGTGCATGTCCTGTGCACTAAAACGTTTCCAAGCAGAGGATACTTTGCAAATAATCATTCGTCACTTGAGTTGTTTGATTTTATTTTCCCTATAATCCTGATATTGAAGATAATATTGTTAAATTAATTAAGAATTATAATTCAAAGTTATTGTACCTGGGAGTAGGTTGTGGACCCAGCCAACAAATGTGTTGTTTGTCCTTTAATGTCCATAGTTTAGGCATACATTTACAGTCATTCTTTGTATTCTGTTTATTAATTCATAATAAATGTTACATTTATTACATTTCTGATAACCTTAATACACTATTATCTTGCTTATTACTTACAAAGCATTAAATAGTTAAAAAAAGTTGCCAGTCACTGCCAGTGTTTTTGTAAAAAATTAATTGCCCCCAGAATATTTGTTTGTATGAACATATGAACATGCAATATATCAAAAGAAAGAACTGACCCTCTGCTTTTAAAACAAAAAGTTCCCTTTCGAGAGTACTCTCGTATTGCGTTTTGCTAACGCTACGGGAAATTCCTTTCCTCGAGATATTGAAGCAAAATTTTTATCCTAAAATTACCATATAACACGCAGTGCAGCTGCACAGCTCTCAGCTGCGTGCTGATTGGCTGTGCCGCTGCAACTGCAGCAACCTATGGCGAGACCGCTGGGCGGGACGGACCAATCGGGTCCCTCTATATTCCCGCCACAAGGGGCAACAGAATTTGCATAGCCAAGGGTACATAACTCCCTGTCTCGCTAGGTTAGTCAGATTAATTCTTCTTCAGCGACTCACCTCGCTGAGCTCTGGATCGAAGCCTGCCGTCGACACGCACCCAGCGGAACTCTGCAGCCTGAGGGCGGGAATCTCCGCCTTCAGCCTGCCTTCCAGCTGCGCCATCCGGCATATATCCTTTTACCATTTACTATGTCTCGTTTTTGCGCCTCGTGCAGAGGCTTTATTGCGGACGAGGATCGACACATCATCTGCGCATCATGTCTCGGACGAGACCACGCGCGAACTGCACTCAACCAGGCGGCTGCCGGTCGCGGCGAACTGGCGGTGCAGACCGCCGGGCTCGGCTCGCCAGTTTCGACCGAATCCGTCCCTTGCTCTCAGCCTCTCGAGCCACGGAAAAAGCGTCGTGACCAGAGGCCCCGGGCGCTCTGGCGAGCACACGCCGGTCATTCCCCGCGTGCCTCGCCATCGCCTGTCATGTTCGTCGAGGAACAGCACAGCTCCCCTCGTTTGGCGGCTGCTGTTTCCTTCGGCGGACCGGAGGAGGAAGAGGAGGATGACAGCCTTTCTCTTGCTGCATCCGAAAGCGGGTGGTCGGATACCGTCTCGGAGCACGCCACTTCGACGCGGACTGCCAGCGGCGGCAAAACCTCGGTGGACGCTGAGCTCATACGCCTGCTCACCAAGGCCGTGGGCGACCTCGGCATTGACTGGTCTCAACCCGAGGCCCACGAGAAGCAGACTTGACGAGTGGTTTTTCGAGAACCATCGCCAACCAACCGCTCAAAACCCGCTCCCTTCTTTCCGAAGTCCACGAGGAACTAACCAAGTCGTGGAAGGCGCCATTTTCTTCTCGCGCCAAGTCCTCCTTTTCTTCAGCGCTCTCGGTGGTCGATGGCGCTCAGAAAAGAGGATACCAAGCCCTTCCTCCCCTTGAGGAAGCCGTCGCACACCTTTGCCCGCCCTCCGCCAGAGGATGGCAGTCTAAGGCTGTGCACCCTTCCAAAGCCTGCCGCACTACTTCCAACCTCGCCGGTCGGGCATACGCCTCCGCCGGCCAGGCGGCTTCAGCGCTTCACTCTATGGCGGTGCTTCAAGTCTTCCAGGCCAAACTCCTCCGTTCCTTGGATGAGTCTGTTCCTGGTAACGAGGCTCTGAGGATCTGCGCGGCGCCACTGACTTGGCCCTGCGTGCCACAAGGCCAACGCCCAGGCGATCGGCAGATGTATGGCCAACTTAGCGGTATTGGGCGCCATTTGTGGCTTAACCTAACCGAGATGAAGGACTCGGACAAGACTGCTTTCCTGGGCGCCCATGTCGCCTTCAGGACTATTCGGTCCCTCCGTGGTTGGATTCACGGGCGCTTCACTGAGGCACAAAAGGCTTCACAGGCAATGCGAAACCTCGGGCGAGTCGAGGTCCCCGACCCAGCAATGTGTCGAAACCTGAGCCGCCCGTCCCAGCCAGAGGCACGAAGAGAGGTTGATAATACCCCTCGCTCTCTTCCAAAACGTTCCCTAGCTCCCTTCAATCAGGTGGCTGGGAACATCACATACACAGTCAACGAGCCCGCAAGCAAACGCGCTCGCCTGTACACAAACGCCGTTTTTACGGCGACCCACATGTGTCACGAAAGAGTTTTTCTCTGTAGGCAGTGTGCCAGCATTAAAGCATGTACCCCTACACTCAATCACTCCCCATGTTCCCCAGCTCCCTGCACTCAGGTGGCTGGAAACACTATCCTCACAGACAACGAGCCCGTGCTCAAAGCGCTCGCCTGTACACAAGCACCTATATTCTATGTCCCCCAGCCCCCTGTACTCAGGCGGCGGGAAACAATTCCCTCATAAGTGCCACTCTAACGCAACATTATCGGGCCACCGAGTCCCTGTTACTCAGCGACTCGACCCACAAATTAATTCAGCCCCTGGCGAAGGCGAGGCCTGGCAGGCCATCCCCGGCATTTCAAAATGGGTGTTGAACATAATAAAACAAGGTTACTCGCTACAGTTTGCTCGCAGACCACCGCACTTTCGCGCCGTGGAAGAGACAACGGTGAGAAGCGACACAAGTCACGTGCTTCGAACCGAGATATCAAAACTGTTAATAAAAGGGGCGGTGGAAGCCGTGCACCCCTCACAGAGCGAGTCGGGCTTTTACAGTCGCTACTTCCTTGTACCAAAAAAGGACGGTGGTCTCAGACCCATCCTAGACCTCAGACACCTGAACAAAGCCCTTATGAGCGCCCGTTCAGAATGTTGAGAACAAAACAAATCCTCGCGCCGCGTTCGCCGGGAGATTGGTTTTCACTGTGGATCTAGAGGATGCCTATTTCCACATACAGATAGCCCCTCATCACAGGCCATTCTTGAGATTCGCCTTGAGGAAAGTATACCAATACAGGGTGCTACCCTTTGGTCTATCTCTGGCTCCCGCACGTTCTGAAGTGTATGGAAGCGGCGCTAACCCCGCTGAGGCTTCGAGGAATGAGAATTCTCAACTATCTCGACGACTGGCTCATAATAGCTCAGTCAGAGATACAGTTATTAAACCACAGATCTTGGCTTCTCAAC